>JAGVSQ010001216.1:0-30735 GCA_022683975.1 Rhyacophila evoluta | reverse complement strand
TGAAGACGTCTTGACAGATTATTTTTCATGAGAATCGTTTGTCAGACAATTACTCTTCCAGTCCTGAATTTTCAGATTTTAAAAATCCGACCATATGAGGAATCGAACCCACATTCCCCGGATTGCTGAGCGCGCACGCTACCAACTACGCTAACCGGGGAAAATAAATAACAATAAATTACTCAACCCAATGAGCATCCAGTCCTGCATTTTCAGATTTTTTACATTTTGTACATTATACATAAAATACATTTTAGAAGACTATAATACGTTAGTAGCTATTCTACTCTTATTCTATTCATGGAGATGATGTTCATAAATCAATTTTGTCAACAATTATAACTATCTAAAACTTCAACAGTAATGCTATCATTAGAAAAAATAATGTTTATATAACATTAAAAATATATTAGTATATAATTTTACATTCCTTCTATATGTCGCACCATTTTTTGACGCTGCTGTTGAAATATAACAAATACACTTTAGTCTCTCAAGGCGTACTAGCCTGTTTACAATACATTATGTTAAGTATTTACAGCAGTCTATGAAACTCGTAGTACTTATCGTATACATTCTACGACATTTATCTAGACATAAATGTAATATGCCTACGTAACAAATTTTCGGAATTTCTCTATTTTATATAACCTGTGACATGATTATATCAGCTTTCATATTATGTAATATAAAGCCAAATTTATTCCTTAAAACTAAAAGCTTAGACTTTAGCTAGTTTTAACGGAGATAAGTATGTGTTGTCTTTTTAATAAATTATGTAATTTTCTTTCTACAATGTGGATGAGTTCACCATTATCTACTGATCCTCTCCTAATTGGTTTGACGTTAATCGGAAATCTTTTACATTTTAGGTCTGTTTTTTGTACATTTTTCACTACTTGGCCACTACTGGGTGACAAAACTTTTCGAATTTTTGACAGTCGCCTTTTTTTCGTTTGAATAAAAAATGTATCCGAACTTTTTACATTTAAAAAGAAATCATTTTCGCTCCAAAAGTGGCACATATAGATCTACACAGTGTGAATATGTTCGTTCCGATATATGCATTAATTATTTGACATATTATTTTCCACGAGAATTTTTCGTCAGATGTTTGCTTATCCCAATAGGCATCCAAACCCCTGGATTCCTGAATTTCCCGATTACAAGGCTCACACCCTAACCTCTACGCTACCGGGGAGACAGTTTACAATTTACCAGATATATTTTTGCAGAGCTTCTAATTTCGACTAAACGAATCCATACAAATACACACATCTTATATATCAAATAGGATTTAAAGATTGTGCTTATCACTAATCCACGTTTGCCTTTTTTCAATCATTGAGTATTTACATTAAATTAAAATTATACATGTTAACTTGTTTCATCAGTAGCTGTTGCGTTCTTAAGCTTTCATTTTACGGATATTCATTTTCTCCAAATTCTATTTTGATAAGCTTAAAAATAAGATTATAATACTGGGTAACCAGTGACAATATTGATAGTCTTGATAATAGAGTAACGACTAAAATAGCTATCCACTGAATTTATAAACATGAAGAATTATATTTAAATATAATTATTTATAAACTATGATATGATGTTTACCAGTTAATTGATAACGAAATTAATAATTTAAATTTTGGCTTAATCAAATTATTATATATCAATCAATATTATTTTTTATTAAGTAGTATAAAAATTAATACGACGTTACTTATTTATAATTGATACAACATTTTTTCACTTTAATATGTTTTATAACTGCAGTGGTTGTATCATTATCTATTACATATGAAACTGGTAATTTAATTGGGTTGTTATTGAAATGACAATTCGATATTTTTTTTTTGAACACGTAAAATAATATTGTTTTCAAATGCTTATATTAAATAATTCATTGGCTAAGTTACTCACGGCTTAGTATTTAATTTAAAAATCATTTTTCAACATGTTAAATGTAATTTCCCATCTATCAAAAGTAAAAAAATGAAGCCATGTGTTGAAAATAAGGCGCCATATCGTCGTGTTATTGACATTTTGTGGAGGAAGGATACTGAACGGAAATTAGATTCACTCTGATTAGACGAAAATAAACGCGGAGGTGGAATATACTATATTATTTTCAGACGAATTCCATTATTCATTTTTACACCTATCCACTTAATAATTTCGACAGTATATTCTATATCACGACCGAATCGACCAGCAGCATGTGATGAATAGAATTTATACTACGTGACGCAGATTCGACTCTCGTTATCTGTATTCCTGATTTTTTTTTTGATATTAAGTAATTACTCTATAACGCTAAGTAATAAGTCTCTTCAGTGGCTGAAAAGTAACTGTGCGTACTTCATATCCATTGTCTACGTATTTCGATATTGTCAAAATAAAAATGGAAACAGTTAATCAGAGAATCATTGCTAATTCAATTGTGTTGTAATGTATGTCTCGGACTACATTTTTAAAGATGTTCTGAATAAATGGTCGACAAATTAAATGTTATTTCCAACTTTTTCCTCCTGCAATAACACTTATATAGCATTCCGGAATAAGCAACTGGATTACTGTAAGATTATCTTTGAAGAATTGTCTTTTATTTGCAAGAGTTCTCAGGGGTTTATTGACACCATGATTCCAAAAAAGACTTACATTGGACTAAAACATTCATCTCATTTTCAGCGCATAAAATAAATAATAATATTTGAGCCATCCGTAGCCAATGCACGATGTTGGAGGTTGTGAATTCACAGCTGCACGCTTTAAAAATAGATCTAAAGATGCAGGAGTGGTTGAGCAAATGACTTTACAATACAAAGATCCTCATTATCCATACGAATACACACCATAATGTTAATTTATGTACTTCACTTTCGGAGTGTTATTGCTTAAACAAATTTTATTCCTTATTAGAATATTCGCTGATATTTATACGATTTTAACTAGTATATAATCCCAAAGACTTGACATAAAAATTAGTCTATCTTTCAGAGCCGCTTATCATTCAGATTGTCAAGTGGCGGTTTAGTTCTAAAAGCCTTTCCAAGCAACATCACTCTACAAGAAATAATGAAAATGTACTGAAAATGCAGCAAAGGCTACAACTATTCACCTCTATCAAGAGAGTCAAGGCTGTCACTGCAACGTCGCTGTGAAGCGATTAAATTGGGCATGCAAACACGTTCTATCTACATATTACATATCCAACTAAAGGACATGCCTTTGGCTGGCGCTTCTGAAAAATGTATCTGGGTACTGAAACTAATAATAGATTTCGAGATGCCATAATTGTGTAGTTTTGGCATAAAGACGTCTGGGCCCGTTCCTACATGCTAGTTTATCAAACAAATATCTAATTGTTTAGATATATTTTAATTAGTAAAAGTTTTCCCTATAGCAAAGCTTGTTCTGAAACGAGCTCAATAATATATCTTAATTCTTATTTAATTTTCAACTTTGCTTTAAAATATAGAATATCATATTTATTCTATTGAAATCAAAACATATTTCTGTATTGGCTCGATCAATGATGTATTTTTGTGATAATGTAATTATTAATATTTTTTTTCGTCACAATGTTCACTACTTTCATTAATAATCTCCTTTCTACCTCGCTATTTATTGAATATAACCTCTTATTCGTGTATAATATCCGATATCTAACGTTGACGGTCAATAAACTGGCAAGCGTCCAATTGGACCTTGGTTATCTCCACTCCCTTTTATTTGTCGCAAGCCCCCCTTAACTACCTTTGAATCTGGAGTATTATGCCTTTCTCCCATTTCCCTTCTTCCTTAATATCTATTGAAGATAATCCTTTTGGGTCATTGCGTATCACACACTCTTGAAGACATGACCTTCAAATTTAAGATAATGAAAGGATCGCTATATCGTGGTTGTATTTTCTTCGCCATTACCGAATACGACTACGAAATACCTTTTCAATGTCTTACTTTTGAAGATATCCAATTTCATCTAATGTTTTTTCAACATCCAAACACTTCGATATATAGGTCAATGTGGCCCCGGTGATTTGTATTTTTGTTTTTTGCCATAATAACCATTTTTTAAACATCTCTCTAAATCTAAGCCAAAGAAACATTTATTCGTCGATGTTATGTATTTACTCTCTTTTTGGCGGATGTCATTTTGAATAGTGATGTATGATCTTAGATATAAAATATTATCAACCCTCTCAAATGAGTAGCCTTTGATCATGAGTGATAGGCTTGAATGAGCCTTACTTGTAGGAATAAATATCATCTTCGCTTGACTGACCTGAAGTCTCGTTTCCTTGACAGTTTCAGCCAATGCGATAAAAGCCCTTTTACAGAGCTTATAATACTACTAGCTTTATTTTACCCGGGCTTACCTGAGATAAATTCAAACTCATTCTTTTTTCATTTGTTTTACATTCCATTATTACAAACTCATTTCAATATTTGGCTGCGTACAACCAATTTAGTATCTTGTTGATGATCAGTGATGATATTAAAAATTAAAATATAACATTTGTTTTATATATATTAACTAAAATAACATCTAAATAATTTTCGTCGCTACTGTTTACAGTTCGAGAGGAGTTTATGTGACAGACAATCACACGTGTATATTATTACAATTTGGATGGGGTACCGACATTGTTTGCTTGGACTTACTTCAAATATTTTAAAGATGTCTTATAAAGACCTCAGTTTTACAAATATCATACATTTTCATAAAGAAATATGGCAATACCTGGCGTGTTTAAATGTAACTTAGCATATCTGCAGGGTTCATTTTGTGTGAATATTTATAGCTGTCATGGCAAAAAGTGACACGTTCACGAAATAGTGTGTCTATATTTATTCAAAAGCTCGGATCCTTGTTGTTCAATAAAATTGTGCATGATCTTTGTGTATTTATCATTTGATTGATCTCTGTGAAACGTTTTCACAGTCGGTATTGCCCCAAACTGGCAGAGAAAGCAGATTTTCAATAAAATTTTATGGCCTCACTGGTTTCATAAATGTTACGCTTCGACTGTTCTTTCTTTGATGTTTCAATAAAAATGAAAGCTTATTTTATATTTTATGAAGCATTTCACAGAGTTCGAAGTTTGTACTGTTAATTATTCAATATTTACTTTATTAAGTAATGTTGCCATCAATATAAATCTATCTCTAATAAAACAAACAACTCATCTTTAAAATTTCCGAGACTAAAACAACTAATTTCACTGTGGATACTTATCACACATAAATAACAATAATGATGAATATGTTGCATTTCGCGAGTATATGAAATATTCAAATAGGAGTACAATTATTAATTGGTATATTCGCATGTCTATCCGGTAATGTAGAGGTTAGCGTGCACATTTCGCATTAGCGTCAATGGAATCCATGTTCGATTTTGACATCCGTGAGATTTAAAAAAAAAATGGATGCCATTAAGTTGAGCAATTGTTTGACAACCAATTGTCGTGAAAAAATATATTCTGCCAAAACAAATATTCGTAATGTGGAAATCCATTGAATCCACATTTGGAGCGGATATCTTCACATTGTATAAATCTATATGCTTCACTTTCGAAGCGGACATGGTAAAAATAATTACATAAATAATTTCCATACAACTACATTCTGCTGAAGTCCGGAAACTGTCAATCCAAGACTTAAGATTATAAAATAATGGTACCCATACATTTATAGTCCGCCTCCAGTCCTGGGACTGTCAACCCTAAACGATTATTAGAAGTAAGGTAGGCGACACATTAGTCAGCCCTCGTCGATAGTTGTGTACTACGGGTCTAATCGTAGGCTCTTGTTACATGTCATATTCTTGTATGGCCTGCCTTAACTTTAAACATCAGGGTTGAATTGACAGTTCCAGACGACTGCAAGCGGACTGTAGACGGACTGTAGGTTTATGGTTACCATAAACCAAAGTCGTCGGGTCACGCAACTGATTTTAAGTGCGTACCAGTTTTCGCGGGTTCAAATCTTAGATGCGTAAGTCAGCACGTTTTTAATGTATATTTATATCAACGATTAGCCATAAATCCCATGTTTGTGAGAAATATTATATGTATAAATATAAATAGAAATATATAATAAGAAATATAAATACAAATTTTCAGTGTGGATATATTTCATCTGCTCATTTCAAAAAAAGAAAGTACATTTTTTTAAGGAAGATGTATTCAAAGGCAAATCTATTTTCGTTATTTTAGTTTCACACAAAATTGATACCCACGAGGTATGAAATTATTTCTCACCAAAGATTTTTTTTATTACTTTATTACATATCTTTCTTTTCTTGGAATTCTTACGATTCATTCGCATATTATTATCATTAACTGGCAAACGATTTGTTCTGCATTTCTTTTTCTGTCATGGTTTTTTTTTGTAAATTACATCGATATCGTTTGCAGAATTCTTACACTAGTTATTTAAATATTACTCATTAGCTTATTAAAAATGTTTCGGCAACTAAACTATTTTATAAATTAATAATTTAGAATACAAACGTTACTGTCTAATAAGGGTTTAAATTTATGGAAACGATCCAGACTTTTCCGATTCTTTTGCGGCTGATTGAGTTGTTATTCAGATAACTAGATAACTTTTGCAAAGCGGTTTTATTTACTATGGGTCCGTTTATAATAAATGGGATTTTATTCAAATCTTTCAACAAAAAAATTAACGACTACATACTATATAGCTATATAGAGACTTCAATAGAATTGAACTATAAAAGAAAAGACAATGATATTTTGTTTTCTATAGTACAACAATTTTTTAGCAACCTTATACTCGCGGATATTTAAATTTGGAAGAAGTTATATCCGTAGACAATGACTGAATTCTATATACGATTTTGGAATTGCCATAAGATAATAAAATATTTTTCCACTACTTGTCATTAAAAATATTAATAATGCGATATACTCCCACTTCTAAAGAGACTTTTTTGTCGTTGAACGATAATTATCATACAATTTACATTAATTAGATGCGATAGGTAATTAATTTAAAGTGAAGAAAGATATATTTAGAAATAACAAGTGAATATTTTTCTATGTTGATGCTTCATTATCAAAAATTATTAAAAGTATCCGGTCGTGGTCAGTTTTTAATTGAAATCAATCATATAATTATGTTTTTGTTTTTCTCTCATAATAGTCTTACGTTGCACAATACTGTTTATTAAAAGATAGTATTGACCATAAGAAAAAATTAAGCAAACAAATATTGATAATAAGATCAATTACAAAATTTAAATTTAAATCCATCACTAGGAAACCTTCTATAAACAACAGTTTTCAACATTTACGGAAACGCCGTTAAAAAATTGCGAACTGTCACATTATTTTTAATTATGTACTATATAATGACAGCATTTTAATTTAAAACGAACACTACCAAATGTTTGGGACATCCATTTTAATCAAGAGTAGCATCACGGGAACACATACTGGCAAAATGTACATTTTGCGAACAGTAGTATGTTTTACTCAAGTAAATTTTTACACTGCTTATGTAATGCTGAGCTTAAATCAGTGATTCCCAAAGTGTACGCTGCGGCGCCCCGGGGTGCTGCGATGTCGTCACAGAGACGCCATCTATCTATTATGAAGTGTTTGCAATATTTTCAGGCTCATCCAACCCATTAATTACTTATTTAATGTAAATGAAATGAATATCAAATAAATGAAAGAATTTATTCAAAAACGCAGTTAAAAGAATTTTATTTATTTCTATCTCTCACTTATGATTATTCATAGTTTTACTTACGGTAGGTCACCGCGGAAAATCTCAATTCAAAAAAAGGACTCAAAAATTTGGGAACCACTGGTCTAACTAGTAGTACGATGCAGTTTAGTGGATAATGTGTGCGCTCGAGAATCGTTTTCAATTGTTTGTTACAAGGTCGAATCCCATAAATGATTACCGTTTGTTATTATATCTCCAACTAAGATGGAGTGTGCCATTTCCACAAATGCATTTTGGTAGATTAGTTTTTTGAGGACTACTTATCAACCGATTACATTGAAAACATCATATTTTTATGCAGTTTCATTTACTTATCCAGTGGTGGGATTTTAACTGATGTTAATATACGAGTACTATTATAACAAGCTCTTCTAAAAATATGTTAATTGATCTGCTCTCTGTATAATATCATTTACAATTCAATATTTTCATTTTAAACATTTTTTTATATTATAATTTCAGTCCTTATGATCTTTTCGGGCATAATACACGCGTACGTTTTAATTAAATATCAGTTCACATGATCCTTTGAATAGTACAGAGTCACCTCAAGCCAATGTTGTGGATAATAAATTGTCTGTTTTATTTTCAAAGAAGTCCCTAGATACTAGCATTTTTTCTATGAGTCAAACGACTACTTACCGTTTCTTAATCTCCCTACAACTTGCTTTCGCCAGCTACCCATTAAGTCTGGATCGATGGTGCTTTATATCCTAGTAGGTACTCCTTATATCCATCGATTTTAATACGTTTAGTCTATTATGCTTTACTATTCAATTAAGTCGTATTTATACATTTCACCCTATTTCCTAACGTCTATAACTTAAATATTAGTCTCTCTAATCTGTTTTCTTTATTTCACTTTACGTAATTCACAATTATATGTGACCTACTAATATTATTAGGGTTTATTATTAGTTTATATCCAGTATTGTAGACCCCAGAAGACACTTAGAAACTTGAACGCGTTTATTGTCTTCCTCGCAAATTATAAGTAATTATGAACTATTTTCTATATTCCTATTATGATAAAGTTTCAGGAATAGCGTGCTGAAAACTCTCGATTTCGTTTCCGTAATTAATTTTGATAACGCTTCAGAGATGGGTCGGGATTACAATACATTGTTTCAATACGAAACTATCCCTAAAGATTATGTTAAGATAATAAATAACGTATACTCACTTACTCGACTAAAGAAAATCGTATTATATTCTTGTATCTAATGAATAATAAAACTGTCAGATAATATTTAATGCTTGTTAGATTATACGCATTATTATATAAGCATAGGATTATTATGTGAGTTGTAAATATATTTAGAGCAGTAAAAAGCATGCGTCAAAATACAATTAAAACAAAAACATTGTGCACATTACTGGCTTTTAAACATTTTACAAGAAATGCACGATTAATGTTCGAACATATTTTTAGATTTGGCATCAAAGGCTATTTATTACTCCAGTACATTTTAAACGTCTCTCCGTCCGTTTTGCAATGAAATACGAAATAAGTAAAGACACAGAAGACTCTCTTGCCGTTTAAAGCAGTACTTCCCAAGCTGTGAGCGCGACCGCAAGTATTCTGGAGAAGGGTGGGTCGATTTTTTTCAGAAATGTTATTTGAATGTTGTTTGCTCGCTGAATGGAACTCGTTGAATGATATTTGGAATTTCTTCTATTTTTTTGCTCGCTTAATTCATCTCATTGAATGTTATTTGGAATTTTTCGCCATTTTTTGACGTCTAAATTTTTTTTTTTCCGAGGGGGGGTTATTGTTTTCAGGTTTAGGAGGGCGTAGATTGAAAGAGTTTCGTAACCCCTGGTTTAAGTGACTGTGTGACGTCCACTAAATAAGTTATAATATAAACTACAAATATTATTATGATAAATTTAAAGCCGAGAGCGGCTGTCTTTTTAATTCACGCCTTGTTGTACAAATTACAGACGTGAATAACTCGCAAATCTATTTCTATTCTATCCAACTATCAAAATTGCGTGCTACTACGTTCTATTTGAAATTATAATGGTTAGAATCCTCAAAATAAGTTTACTATCATATTCTTCGATCTAATTTTAGTCTTAAAAAAATTGATAACGTCATGTTCACCTTGTAGATTACACGAGCATAGTATGATGTATTATAACAATATCACACGGTATAAAAAATATCTTTTTCACAAAGTGGGTACAGCAAATATACCTATACATAATACAATTCCTTGATTCTCCTTCTTTAAAAAGTTTTGTAGAGATTTTTCTGAATAAATATATTTTTTAGTTTAACTAGGCTTAGTATTGTATTTAAATAATTTATATACTACCCATAATAAGTGCCCTCGATAGCATGGACGTTAACATGCGCGCCTCTAATCTGGGGAATGCAGGTTCGATTCTCACAATTACAGGATTTAAAAAAATCCAAAAATGCCGACCTAGGATTGGCTTATGCAATTTTTGTGACGACAAATATTCATGAAAAATAATCTGTAAAGATATGTCTTCGCATTACGGAGATCCATACACTCCAATTTTGAGGCAGACATTTTCACACTATGTATATCGATGGTAAAAGGGGATAAATAGAGTATTTTGTGACTGATATTTAAGCAATTATAATTCTTATGTTGCTTAGTGTTGTGGTACATATCTATTTTGATCTTTATTCAAATCATATTATTTGACCGCCGTAAATGGTGAAACTAAATAAATTAGTCTACACTTAAGAAATTTTACAACCTCAAAATATACAAGAAAATAAAATGAGCGATTGATAGTTTGTTCCTATTTTCACTTTTAAAGTTTCAAAGACCGTACACAATCCGTATTTCAAGAACTTCACAAGATATATGTTTACAAAGTTTCAAAGACTTAAACGTCAAATACTCGGAAACTTACCTATTTATATTATATCCAATCAAGCGCGATAGACTTTTTACCTAGGTATAGTATGGATAATTATTCTAATCGCGCTTTTCATTAGTATTCACCGTTAAGATTTGAATTTCAAATCACTCGAAGTTTATCTCTTTGAGTGCCTTTGAGAACCCGAAAGCAGGTAGCGCTAAATAAATTTATTTCAAGTTTTATAAAGAAATGATTAATACGCCTAAGTGATTTATTTTGACTTTTATTATAGAGGTAGATATTTACGAGTAAATCAACACTTTATTTGCATAGTATGTGACTACAATTGCCAATTCATAATACTTATATATTACCAACCTCGCTCCGAAAGTGGAGCATATCGGTCTGCAAAGTGTGAAGATGTCCGCTTCGTAAGTGGAGTATACAGTTCTCAGCAATTTGAAGATTATTTTTCACGATTATTTATTGTCAAACAATTACTCAATGTGGGAATCGAACCCGCGTTCCGCGGATGCAAGGCACACATACTAACCTCTACACTACTGGGGAGACACGAATTTTTCTCTATCTTTTTCGATCAAATTTTTTGATACACATTATTTTTTCTAATTATTCACTAAATATACTACACATAATCAAATGCTGTAAAATATAAATGTCGTTTTATAAGTTACGATTATAATTTTATAAATCTAATGAAATTTTCATATAGACTTTAAATATACAGTTGAATCATAGGTTACCAAAGTGGGCGCTGAGGCCGTCTAGGTGGACAACAGTGGGTTCAGAAGCATTTGAGGGGTGTTTAGGTGGTCTAGAGGAGGCGTTCATTTGGAGGCAAATTTGGTAGGCCCTAGCTCTTTGTAGAATAAGTTAACACTTAACCTGCTTGCTACTTTGGGCAAATTTGCAAAGTGCTAATAATGTTGATAATTACATTACGCGAGCTAAAAAAACGAGAAACCACAAATTCTGGAATGAACAAAAAACCAGAGCCGAGCTCTTTGTAATTTTGAGTATTGTTTTCTTCGCAAAGGAGCCGGTAGGCGAAAAAAGTATGGGAATCTATGAGTTGAATAAAATAAAAATAAAGCATATGAAAATATTATTACAATTTACTAACATTTTAGTGCAAATTAAGATATCACATTCTTACTTAAATTATTCTACAGAATGTAAATATAGAACGAAATATAAATTCACTTAAGTTCCTAAAGGTGATACGTTTATTTGATTTCCTAAAAAGCTTATAAAAATAGTATACAATGTATACAAATATAAGTTTGAATCGCAAGAGGCTGACATATCTTAAAGTATCACCGTATCGTCGCGTCAAGTACGGAGATATAAAGTGACTAAGCAGTCAAATTCCCATAATATTTGCACAGAAATAAGGATTTCTTTTTTAGGTTGACAGAAATTGTCTATGTATTTATAAAAAAGACACACATATACTGAATGTCTAATGTTGATGGATATTTGCGACGTCAGTGAAAGAAATCCATATATTTTTGTATGGTTATACTGTAAGTTTTGACAGCTGAAAATTTAATTTGAATATACGACATTCATGCCTTGTTCGCATACAATCTAATGAACTTTGATAACGTATAGCGTAATGGCTAGATGTACAATCAGCTGCTGTGTGTACCACGCGTTTCCAACTACATATACCATGAGGATAAGCAACGGTAGTGGACAAAACATGCAACGAGATAAAATTTATTATTATTGTAAATCATCATGAATTATTATAAAAAATAATCTATATCAATTTTATTCACCGTCTACTACTGTTTCTTTTCTATAAAATAAACTCTTCACTGCTGTTAAAAACACGACACCAAGTGTTTTTCTTTGCTTATTTTTTAACATACCTACCTGGTCAACGGTAGCTTTACCATCAATACTCACAGAGGTTCTTTATAATTACGAAGCTTTTCAACGTTGATATTTCAACATGAACATAAGCCTTTTTCATCCGATTTATCAGCTGATGTAAATATTTTTATCGTTACGTATCTTGGTATTGAATTTGGTCGATTTTGCTTACACAGCTATTCGATTAACCTTTTGCGAGAAGTATACGTACGTACAAATTGAAGAGAGGACGCTAAAGTAAAGATATTCAAGTCGAGGTTATGGAATATTAAAGTGGTTCTACAAAACTGTTTCCGCTACACTTTAATTGCGTGGGCCTGAATCTCATTCGTCTCGACGCCATTGTCGTTCAAAACGTTTCCGATGTTTAGTCTAGAGTTTTATTTCGTCACAATGAGTGACACTTATCCTAAAATAATACATGGATTGGTCTCTGCTTGATTTCAAGTATAAGAAAATGTAACAGTATTAATCATCTAAAAAAAATATAAATGTTTGTTATGTATTATTGAACATTGTATGATGAATACAATGAGGGGATTTGGTTTTAGTATCGGATAATAGCAAACCACTCGCAAGATTAAGATTTTTGCACATACACTGATAAGAGAAACCAATTATTTTAAATATAAAATAAGAAATAAAAATGATCAGAATGAAATAGTTAAAGAAAGAGAGTGTCTGAACTTTAAATCTGACCAGATTAGCCACGTTAGAGTCATTGATAATACAGTAACATATTATTTCAGATATTGGAAACTATAACTTATTAATGGAATCGCATGCAAGCCATCGTGGTTTGAGCCGTTGTTGCCCAGTATACTAAACATTGAAGCATCATTTTTAACATAAAATAGTGAATCAATAAAAAATATTTAAAGATCGTACAACAGGTACGTCTACCAGCATTACCTTCTTCAGAACCGTGGATTCGAAGACGTATTGTATCATATTTGGTAGGGTCATGCATTATACTTTAGATATAGAATATAAACTTCCATATTTAATCATGTTAATATCTACAAACGAAAACGTAGCCAACTCGCCGTCTGAAAGCGTTTGTGCACAATTTTATTTCCAGATTGTAAATTATTTAAGGTTTTTCAAAAAGTTTGTTTTATCAGTCAGCTGTTACATGCAAAGCTATATCTCCGCGAATAATTGATGCTGTATGTCTGTTGCATCTCAGATGATTGGTCAGAAGTCTTGCTTTTCGTCATACGCTGTGAATCATACTTCCTCTTAATATCAGCGATCGTCCACAAAACAATCATAATTATTAGTATCTATTGTTGCATCCGCTCAGCAAATATACGATCAACATACAGTGGCTGGCTAAGTCGAATTGACGATGTGTGTATTATTTATGCAGCGGATATTTGTGATTTTTTCACCTTCTTCTCTCTAAAAATTGAATGATATGCTAACATATATTTTTAAATATTAAGAAATATATTTTTTTGTTCAGTTACTCACTCTGAAGTTGATTATTTAAGTGTAATGTTTTTTAATGTGTTTCTGATTCAAACAACGTAATACAGTAATGCTTACTATACAATAGTGTGAGAGATGTTTTACAAAGGTTATGTATAGGGACACGTAAATTTAGAAGGATAACATTACAAATATCGATACATCGTTTATTCACCCTTATTAGACCAAGCTAATTGGATTTGAAATATTTCGTCATGGATAGTAAAATTTAGAGAAACAAAACATATATTTGAGGTACTTTATTAGTGCATTAAAATTCAATAAAAAACTACCGGTATGTTACCGGTAATATAAGTATTTTTTTAATAATACGCTTATAATGTGGAGCATATCCATCTTTACAACGTTAATGCTACTTTTTAAAGACCCATTTCACCAAGATTTTTTGTCAGCAAACGAGAAGTTTTTAACTATCCTGTCCTGCATTTATAGTTTTTATGCAGTTACTAGATACAAGTATTTAAATTCATGACTTCCAATGCCGAAGCCCTCGTGCTCACCAAGTTACTATGCCGCCGAGGCAACTTTATTTTATAAGTGTCGTGAATATTCTACAATAAGAATTACGTTTTGTACTAGTAATTAAAAGGAAGTATTACCGTGAACACATATATGATATAGATTTTCAATTATTTTGATTTAAATATTATGCGTTTTATATTTATTATTGTTCCGCCTTCTGTTGAGATTATGCCGAGATAAAAACAACGATGATCGATAGCCATTGATCGTTTTTCCCCGCATGTCGAAGTCAGTGGTCTGACTTCTGTCTCGTGTTGCACTTGCATTGCTTTTTACACATGTGAAGCACACGCATACATCAATTTTCTTATCGATTGTGTAAAAAAATATTTAACTAACATATGCGTAATAACATTGAGGTAAAATTTTAGTGTCGATAAATACCTTTACGTATTTAAAAATAATTCTAAATTTGAATAATTATACTTTTTAAATTATTGTGCAGTGCTATAGTATGTGATTTTAAGTGTTATTAACATTTCAGTGATGATGTATTATACTCTATGGAATTTATAATAACACGTGATAATTGCATGACGGAGTAGTGTGACAACACCAAAAGGTTACCAACGTAATAAACAAAAAAACGGATGCTAATGGAAATTTCTAAAATATTATACAGGATATTTCGTTAAAAGTTTCGGATTTTTTACGGTATGAAATTTACAAACAAAACAGAATAAAATTTTTTCAATAGATTACATTTGATAACAAAAATGTTTTATATCAATATTAGTATATAAGTGTAGTATATATGGATATATATATATATATATCAATTTTTGGATAACATAATAAGTACAAACAGGAATTATGTTCTCTGATAACTTCTATATTTATAACTCGTTTTGCCTCAATACACTTATGTATCTTCTAAACCTCAGTGGAAAACTTTCAAAATATCTACAAATAATGCTATATTAACAACTAAATTATGTTTAAACTATTACAATGTACAAGTGTTTCATCTACACGAAAACTTTTGTTAATATTAAAAAATGTAAATTATATTTTCAATACTTATTTGTTTCACAAATATTAAAATTCAGATATTCGACATATCAAAAGTATTTGGTGTATATTTTTATATTAAACGAAAAAAAAATAATTGTCAACTTCCATTCATTTGTGAACCGAATTTTATATATTATATTTACACATCGTTTAGATATTGCCTATAAAATTCCAAAATGTGAAAAATTCGCCTCAAATAACGATATATACGAAAGTTTATAAATTTGAAAAACTAGTCTTACATTAAGGTAGACAAAACACGTCTCGCATTATTAATACCTAATCAAATAAATGCTGGCCACACCAGGTCATTCGAAAATATTTTGAAATATATCGACACGAATTACAACAGATTTTCAATAAATTGATCCATAATAAATATATTTTATTTAGAACTCTCTTTTTATTATATTCACAAAAAAATCTTATATTAGGTATCCTTATAAAAGTTAAAGATATTTTTATCATGTTGAATAGGTTGACTGCTAAAAATGCAATTTGACGTCATGTATGTAATTTTATTGAAAATCCACCATGAATAGGTAATCATTGACATGTGTAGCTATTCATTAAAGGCTCTGTATTTATATTTTCCGACAACATATTTCATTTAATATGCTTGACGTATATAAAACATTTTCATGACACGTGATTTTCTTAAAATTTCTCGCATTATAAATCTCAACAACATTGAAATCGAATATAAAACGATATCGCAAACACAATATGAATATCAAATAGTAATTATGTAACTTAATTATTTAAATCATATTCTATCCACGTCATACGTAATTGATTATAATTTTACGACGCACAACTAAGCCGGTAGGACGAATTAAATTTTTAATTAATCTATGATTTTTTTTTAAATCGTGGTTGAATTTGCATAGTCCTTGCCGGTAAGGACTTAATTTAGGAATATAAAAGAAATATTTCTTCAGAATCTACCAACTATTGTATTTCACATTACAACGATTATATATTGCGATGCGATCGCAAACCTATAAATACGTTGCAGTCCGCTCACGTGTTTTCACGTGTTTTCACGTGATAACAATACGTCGCTGTCAGTCCGTTTACGAGTTTTTGCGTGATAAAAATAACCTAAATTTAGTTTGAAAAAACCTCTTGCGAAAGCAAAATAGGTCAAAAATTATAGCGATAGATGGAAATATAGACGTTTACAATTATATTAGTAGTGTTTTATACATTGACTATGTAAAGAAAAAAGGACGTAACCCTGAGTTTTTAAAACAACATTTTTCGATAACAGTAATGTAATGACCGTTCATCAAAAAGGCGTAAGTTTTAGCTTTTAAATTTGAAAAAAGTATCTAAGAATTAGTATTTAAATTTAGCTTTAAAATTTGTATGTCTTGCCAATTTTACGACCAGGAAAAGAAACGTCGTCTATATCAAAATTATCGTTATTTCTTTAAATCATTGTGAGATTTGGTAAATAAAACACCAGTTTTAATCTTCGGGAACCTTTTATTTGCTCCACATTCGGAGCAGACCTGGTTGAAAAGGGAATTTGTAAACAATAAGTATACTATAAATATATAGAAAACCTGTAGTATAGTCTTTATCGTCAATATGCAAGGACGCGACACATATATTAATCATAAAATGTGAGCTGTAATAAAACTGCATATTACTTGCACCAAGCTAAGTGTTTAATATCTATAACTGCCGTAAGTGATAACCTTTGTGTAAAACAATGAAAAAAATACATCGTATTGTCATGTAAATAATTTAAATTACTAATTATTCCATAGTAACCACTTTAAAGTCATTCAGACTGTTTTTTTCTAATAATCATACAATTAAAATTACACCGAACGAGATTTAATAACACAACATCCAGCTTAAATGAACAATTAGTAATCCCAAACATTTTTTCCTTGTCTTAAAATCTATTTCGTTGCATACTTGTTATTTTTTTAGTTAAAATAATTACTTAATACAGTAGATGTATTTATTTTGTGGATAATCAGACACTGCGCACACGACGTCTACCAATTGGACAACCGCTAACACGACAAATGTTCCAATAGACAAACGGGCACAAGACGACCCGATGAAATGATTTTTTTTTGATATACTTAGGAAAATTACAAACCTGACTGTCCCATTATCATATCGTAAAACGTTAATACTATTGAATACAATCATAGTTATTGAAAAAACTGTTATTATCACCCACAAAATTTAAAATTACAATCACAAAACATCCATTATCTCAAAATTTTAAATTTGTTAGTGACTTATCGCTCTACGGTGACGTGTGCATTATTTATAATAGTATACTCGTAAATAAATCTACTAACACTAAAGCTACTTGAATTCACTATGAAATGTCTTAATATTTCTCTGCAAGAACGCACTGTTCAATGTATGTGCACTTGCTTGTGCGCCTTTGTATATGTGAGCAGTTTTCCAGTGCGCAGATGTCTAGTGCGCCTTTGTATATGTGAGCAGTTGTCCAGTACGCAGGTGTCTAGTGCCCAATTGTCATGGATTCATTTTATGGTATACGGTAGAAATGTTTTATTTGTATAATTTATGAATTATCAAATATAATTTATATTATGTCACGGACTGTAAGTGTAAATAAATTGATATATTTTTTTTTAACCCTTTGCGCAAGATCTAATGAATCATTAATTATTAAACAGGCCATTAAAAATAGCCTTTAAAAGTCTTACAAACATTTTACAATGTATAATATGTTGTATGAGTATAAATACACGAGTTATCCCTCAATCGGTTTTTCATTTGCATGCTCAATCGTTCAGTTTACATTAAAAGGGTCAAATCAAATCGTGTATGCTATTTAAACTTTGCATGGGTGATTCAAAAATGAAAGCTATGAAAGATCTCTACATATTTTAACACAACATTTTCTAAATACATAATTTTGGCCAATTATAAAATAGTATTATAAAAAATAGTTTATTCTGTAACATACGCCATAAAATGTGAGCCAAAATCATTGAAATGTAATGTTAAATTATAAACTAAGTCATATAGACATAGAGAAACTGTAAAAAAAATGCTTGATCGCAACGCGCGTTGTTAAGTGGAACTTCGTTTGAAGATAAAAGGAAAATTCAACTATCAATAAAAGAGTGTAATGATCATATTTCGTCAGTTATACTTATATAATGTAATACAGTGATTATTTAACATTAAGAGATATACATAATATTCATTTATACAATTGAGATATAAGAAAAGATAAGAATAGTGTCCATTACTTTCTACTTCAGATAAATTCCATAACTCATCTTCTTCCAATACAAATATTCGCTCAGATTCAATTCATCGCTATAACTGTGAGTGTACACTGTAAAATTTTGTCCATACCGTCTAGTGACCGAGAGGTTACAATACGCTCTTCAAAGCCGGAGATCGCGGAATCGATTACCGAAACTGCTGGATTTTGAAAAATCCAAAAATTCAAGACTGGCTGTACGATTTATTTAACATTTCTCTCTAGAGAAAAAAATCTATCAACGTTAGTCTGGATAATGCAGAGATGCATACGTATATGTAATCTATTTTTTGGTGGTCATGTTCACACTGCTGAGATCCATATGATCCATATTTAGAGTCGAAATGACTGGAAGTTATTCTTACAAAATATGCCGGATTTAGTTAGGCTTAGTTATTTAAACTAGAGGTGAATTGTTCAAAATATGAAATATACTGATCTCGTTCACTAGTATCATAAACATGGGGCGAGCGGTAGCCACTCGTCAGCTTACTGGCCATTCTATTTTTTATCACGCTCGCGTACCCATTAACTGAACTTCAAATACCGTACATAAAGAAATTTCACTTCAATAATCATGAATTGGCAGTAAATAAATCTCTAAAAAAGATTGTTATTGTCATGGTAACACACTTAAGTTCTCAAAATGAAATATGCAAAAAATAAACTGCTGTTTACTTATTATGAAATCTACCTGGATTGTGTGTAAGAAAGTCACTCGTGTGTATTCAGTGAATTTTTCCCCAAAGAATGTTTCGTGTTTTATATCCCTGTTGTAATCTTAGAAATTGCCCACTTAAGCCCTAGGGACTCGTAAAACCTTGATTTTCCCACACTGGTTTTTATTGTATTATATTATATTTACCGGCCGAAAACCCTGTAACAATGCCCGAATGTTTGCCCACTGAAATCAAACCTAAGCGAAGCTGGAGTTTCTTGTTTTATAAGCTATTAACTGTATAGGATTATACATCATACGTTACGATTTTCGGGTACGGTGATAAAATTTTACTCAGTTAGATAACAAAATAATATCCATTCTCCTGAATCTTAATTCTATTTAAACTTAATGATATTTCCTAATATTTTACATCTATTTTAAATTTGTATATTAGTTTTTTGTGATGTGTAAAATATGGTTAGTAATTAAAAGATCAAAGTTTGTGCTCTTCTTTCTACCCAGAGAATTAAAAAAAAGTATTATGACTATCATACATAAATTTCTTATATACTGTGAATTGAAATTTACTTATTTTCATTTTATTATAAAAGTCCTAAAAAAGTTCACATTGCGGAGATTTTTTTTGTACGTACTAATTGTGTTATCAAAAAAAAACAAATCGGTTTTCCTGCATTTTCTTTGGGAAGATCCTTGGTGGGGCCCCTAAGCATATAACGCCCCGGGCAACTGCTTCTTCCAGTTTCTTGAGCCAACTCTGATTTTCGTATAAGTCGTGAGATTGCGAGAAAAAAATATACGTAATTTTGTCCACTAGTTTGGATGCTAAATAATTATTATATGTAAAAAAAAAATACTTGCTCAAAATTTTCTCCTCTCCACATTTTAGCACAGTGGAATAAGTTCACTTTGGAAATAACTCCCTCGTGTGAGCGTTGGAATATTGATGTTTGATATTACATAATAATAACTTAAAACAGATACAATAGGTGTCGTAGTATTTATTATATTTATTCGCATTCTTATCTAATGACTGATTTTATAATAATTTGTCAATTATGTACTTGTAAAAACACTCGTGAACACTAATGAATAAAACAATGAATTAATAATACAAATCCGTGTATATATTATATTCAAATTAAATATTAGTCTTGCAGAAGAATTCAAATATTTATTATTTTCCTGTAATTTATTATACATATAAAATGTATACATATTACGTACGTCATGTAAGGACATAAATTTTAATATATGTTTGATTACAATATTATACATTATAATTGTCTAAGCCTTTTGTCCTGCGTACAGTAATACTAGTCATATATTTATGTGTGGTGTATTTTGAAAGATTCGCTCCAGAGATACATATTGGTTCCATTCTTAATCCTATGATGTTTTAGCAAAATTGTATAATTCTAGCGAAATAAATTTAAGCCAAATACCAAATAATAAGTTAATTTAGGTCGTGTAATATAATTATTAATTTATTCTACAAGGAGCCAGCACCCACCGAATAGCTAAACGGCCCCCTAGAGCGACCAAGCGCCACCCTAAATGATTCTGAATCCACTCCCGCTCAAGCCATAAATACCCGGTTTTCAAACAAAATTTCACACCGATTGACTGAGAATCAATTAGTGTGAAAATCAATCCGGTACTTCTTCGTGTTGTGGAAATCTATGGTATATGTTTTTCATTCGCCGTAAAGACGAATACGCAAATTAAATTAAATTTAAATACACCAATAAACTTTTCTGAACAATCTAACGTGTAGAAATTATGTTCGATAAATATCGTATAAACCTTTAATCTCGATATTATGAGGCCGAGAAATGCTGTAGAAACTAGGATTTCAAATTGAGATTGTACACTTTCAGAAATAATTACGTACCATAAAATCATTATCGTGTTTATAGCTTTATAATTGTAAATCTACAAGTTTTAAAATTCCAAATAAGATTGTATCTTATTATTTAGAACACAAATTACTATCGGCATTGAATCATCGTCTATCTTAACTGAGTTATTACAAATACTGATCCTATCAACGTGTATAATCATTGATTTTTAATTACAGTTATTGATAAACAAATATAAAAAAATATGGCCCGATAAATATCTTTGTCGGTATTGTATTATTTCTTCCATAAAAATTTGATTACACACTAAATTTTATTATACAATTTATTGCAGTTTATTTGAAGTTGGCATTTTGTTGTTTAACATCGTCGTCGTGAATTTGGATCTGACAGGGATGCGAATATTCTCCAGCTCGTTGTACATACAATGGAATCCAGATATAATGGACCAATGCGAGGCATCCGTTAAAGACGAAATTAGTTTTCCAAACGCATTCTTTTTAAACACTAACAGCTCAATTCACGGCCAGTAAAGTTTCAAGAAAAGAATCAAGTCCTGTTTCCACATTTAAAGCCTACTTTTCTTTTATAACCAACTCTTTCATAATCAAGTCAATGATACTCAGGGTCACATTCAATCAGTGGCGGATTTAGCACACGAGAGGCCCCAGCCGCAATTCAATTATGAGGCCCGTATGCCCTAGGCGCAATAATTTTTGTTTTTTTTAGATCTCAGTTCTCTTGAATATTTATAGTTTTGTTCAGAATTTTGTGGTTTCTTATTTTTTAGGTCTCGCGCTATGATAACAATTCAAATTTCGTACTTCTTTCAAAATCTTGTGGTTTCTCGTTTTTTAGGTCTCACGGTATCTTAATACATTCATGCATTCAATTATTTCTCACTGGTGTTAATTGTTTTGGCTTCTTCTCCACTATTATTATTTTATATCGCTCCACAGAAATCAAGAGCTTCTAACACTTCTAAACCTATGTCTTCCAACCATTTTTCAATGTTTCCACTTTCATTTCTTTAGCAATATTTTGTCCATCATATCGAGGTTCTACTTTATCCTTATTCTTTATTTTCTCCAGGCACGTACTTCCATCGTACTATTTCAGCTTTAAAAGTTTTAGGGCAGTTCAAAAGCTCTCTTACATTATCTACTAATACTACCATGAGTTTTCCTAGTGGTTTTCCCTGTGGTTAAAGTACAAAAAAAAAGAATGTGACATGGGGAAACCAATTACAATGAGTCTTGTGTTTACCTCGGTGACCATATAACGATACATGTTTTTACATGATTATTGGACCATCTCGTTTCAAATTATCTATATTGATAAGTACGTGTATTGGGAGTCCATTCTTACTCTACCAAATCATACATAATAACTTGGATATAAAATTATTAAATACCTTTTAACCCATTTAAATCATGTCGCTAACTGTGTCAATTGGATATACACAGTGTGATTTTTTTTATAAAACAATTGTCAGACAGTTGCTCTATTTAAATTCTTTCTTATCTAATATTCAAATATACATATGTAACGTCAGTTTTTATATAGCGATCTTATTTGAACCCGCGAATTTACCAATTAAGCCACTGACGTGACAGCATATCCGACTTATGTCTTCACACCCACAATATGAGGCTTTTGTTTGATGTATTAAATAACAACGTGGATATGGTATTTGATTCCGCTGACAATAATATGAAATAAATGCAGCTACAAGTTCGAAGTCGATGTTGTCTGTCAATGTTAATTATTGTCCTTACTTACGTAATGTACCTTGTCCTAAAAATATTTTTTCTGAATTCGTATTACGTATCACAAGATAATTTATTTATGTCAATACCATATTTTATTATATTCGTTCAATTTTATTCTTGAATTTGTGATGGATACTTTCTGTATCTTTGTATTAATAAATATTTATGGCCGTGCGTATTCCAAGAAATGAACTTTAATTGTGTATTTAGTTGGTATCGCACGTCATTTGCCTAGATACGTGTGTATGTGCATACATATAGTATAATATATGGCGCGAAACAATACACCATCTCGCCGACCTTCTACCAGTAGTCACATAACATTTTTTAATCCCTTTCCAAAATCAGTAGCAACGTAGATCCGTAAATAAGTTAAATGTCATCTGAATACCGCTTATCTTCAATACAAGTTTGCCAAAGGAAACATAGCACCCCAATATATTCTTCACCTTCCTCTTAAAGCATAAACGTTTACAGGTAACTCTCCTATAACACGGTAGATAGGTTCCGAGAAAATTACGTGTTATATGAGACCCAGAGCTGGTACGAAAAGGAGGGTTCCGTAAACTTATTATTAAAACAAATTTATTCTTAAACCAATCCAACCAATTTCAATGATATCACAAATGTGACATAATATATGTGTCAAAAAATACAAAATATAATTATATTAAATTTGATTCCATCGATTCAATCAATTCTTCTTCATAGCTGGTCGATACAATTAAACGTAAACATTTTTCGGTTAAATGATTTCATCTTTACTCTCTGAATCATTTGCGTCTTCTGCCTTCTTTAAAATGTGTAATTTTGACTTGTTTATTTGACTATTTGTTTTCTATTTCAACTGAGGATGGCCAAATATTTTTAGTTTTAGTTCTTTCGACGATAAGGATATGATTTCAATTAATAAATATTGAAAATTGCTTACAAGTCTTCATGACACCGATTGATCTGATTCAGTCAAATCTAAAATCAATTGTATTGGTGTGTGTACACATACATATTACATACAACGACGCTGTAAATAGACATACTACACGAGTGTCTTTTCACTAACGTGCTAGAATGAAATCGTGTTGTATATTGCCGTGCTATACGAGGGCTTCCTCAATTTTCTTATCGTGTAAGAGCGACATCGTGTTGTAAGATTCTGTGTTGTGGGAGGCTTACCTGCATTTTTCAAAAATGGAAGTCTTTGAACATGTTTGTCGTGTCTATTATGCAATACTTAAATTAAAACTTACCGCATTCTCGTAAATAAAACATGAATTTAAACAAGCACAGTGAAAATTAAATAATTATATACGTATAGTACAAAAGAAATAATGAATGCATTGAGAAGAAAATTATATGAAAAGATTTACAAAACAGTAACATATTACATTTTCTTAACGTTTATTATTTAAATAAGATTAATGAATTTTTAATTAAATGTCTAATTTATCTACCGCAAATAATAGATATAAACTGGCTGTCGTTAATAATTTATATTCACTATGTATGCTAATTACTATGATAAGCTAATCAAATACTGTTCTAATAATGTTATGCACACGTAAATGAAATGTATTTTGCATAGTTTATTTACATATTCTGCAATACGTGTGTAAATAATAATTCTGTTTCTATATCCGTGTCTCTAGAGTCAATTTCTTTGATTAATCATTGAGCTAAGAGTTGCATTTGTTTTTTTTACACTGATAAATGGAATACGAAATGCATCAATAGCCTATGCATAAAGGTGAGTTAAATATGAAAAAGTCTCATATTGCAAAAACGAAATGCAATCAGTTTTAACAGGAAGCGTCATGCAATGAGCGTCGTCAATTTTACGAGTACGAGTATATTACATATAATAATAGAGTGGAGCCTCAATATACTTCCTTAATCCATTCCATATCCTTGGACTATTTCATATAATCCCATTAATGGACAATATGCTAGTAACAATAGGAATCTGTTCATGGAAACGGAATTATCATGTTCAGTTTATTTCTTATGGAAAAAAATTGTTTGGTGTTCATTCTGTTCGGTGTCCAAGGAGCTAGAACGAATTAAGAACATAAGACAATCACATTGCGCGCAAAAGCCTCTTTTAGCTTTTTATTCCAAGTTGGACTTATTCCGAAGCAGGTGTGAATGGTATAGATTACAGCAAAAATGTGAAATTTTTTTTAAGCAGAAAGAGATTACTGAGAGCGCCTTGGACCCGGTGGTTGTGGATTCGATACTCACAGAGCTGCTGATTTTTTTTAAATCCAAAGATAGAAGACTGAATGGCCAATGGGTTGAGTAATTAGTTGATGACCAATAATCGTCAAAACAAAAACAAAAATTGATGGAGATTGCTTTTTTTTTAATTTTCAAATTAATTTGATAAAATTTTCTTATAATCGGTACTTAGAACTCCATACTTTCCAGAGTGTTTAATTGCAAGGTATAGCATAATTTATTTACTTCTCACGTTCTGTTAATATATAATGCACAGATAGTTATGATTCGGATTAGTGTTTAGCTCATCACGAACTGGCATGCATACATCACTTAAACTGCCACGTGTATGATTATAATTTCAAGGTTTGATTTTATTAGGAAAACGTTTTCGTTTATTGTATTATCCGCACATTCACACAAATTTGTCATATTAATGACAGCAGAGCGTGCTATCATTTGTGACGGAAATATGACACAAAAAAGACAAAAGTTGGAATAAAAAACAAAAAAATCTCACAATTTTCTCATCACAGCTATTTTTATTTATCTTCTCTCTTCAATCATCGTTAAAACTGAAACCCGTAGCGTGCAATATCAAATTATTATTAAATACATATTTATTTGAAATATTATTAAATGCCAATTGAATATTATAAATATAATACAATTATAGTGTAGAGGTTAGCGAGCGCGCCTCGTATCCGGCGAATCCTACATCCGTCGGATTTTTAAAAATCCGAAAATCCGAAATTAGCTCCCATTGGATTCCGGCAACCAATTCTCGTTAAAATAATAACGTCCTCACATTATAGAGATCCATATACTCCATTTTACATATGCTTGTCTTTCGGAGCAAATATGATAAAGGAAATATATAATTGATTTCGGAGAATATGATTTATTTTATGTTTGTCACTGATTTCCAACATTTTTAAAAGAAATAAGACTTAATTAAATTTTTTATTTATTTTTTTATTTTACAGAATACTTAATATAGATGGTGTCAATATAACGTACAAATTACTGTATTAAGCCATTATATATACTATATTTATATCATTCATATAAAAACGTTTCAAATTTATAAAAAAAAAACATGCTCATTCCGAGAACGGCCCATTTCGATCTCCACAATGCAAAGATTTCCCCTTCAGAAAATGTAGTATGCGTATAAATTCAATATGAAAATTGATCTTAAATTATTGTTTTTTCCCCCAAAAAAACAATGTCGTCAGTTAATTACCCAACCCATTAGATATTTAATCCAATCCTGTATCTTTTTATTTAAAAAAACCTTCTACTGATGTAGGAATTGAGCCCGAAATCTCAGGCACCAAAGGGCGTTTGGAGGAACATAACTATTAGATACTTACTTTTATGAACGAGCGAATGAGCGAATAATTAAAAAATAAGGATATTATGTAATTTTAAATGCAAACAATACAATAGATCTTTAATAGGATAACAATAGTAGTTTAATACTATAAAATGATATGTTAAAATAAATATTAACACTATAAAGCCCAAGCCAAAAAAATATATCGATCCGTAGTACTGAAGTTTGAAAATATCAAATAGATTTTAGCCAGCTATGTCTAAGCTTGAGTAAAATTTTAATCCATGTAAAATATAGTATTGAATTCGTTGACGAGTTTAAACACTGATTTTTTTAAAAATTTAACCATGGAAACACCATCACAATATTTTATGATTTCCGTCAAAATAGACATTTAAATGTCTAAAAGACTTTTTATTAACAAATGTGATAAATAGTGCACGCCAGGCGTATCTAACATATTCTCAGATTGCAATCAAACGGAGTCGTCCCTTAATCTGTAATAGCATACGAACGTAGAACATTCTTATCTATCCGACTTGTGATGAGAATCAAGTGCTCGTTTCCTGAATACTGCAAACTGTATTGTGCTCCTTGCGAGTGAAGTGAATGATGCCCCGAATCGTGAGCTCGTGATGTGAATTAATATTAAAAAATAACGTAAAAGTGTAATATAATATTTGTGCCAGCGCATGATAATTTTATTTGAACATAGCAACACTGATGGACAGATATATTCGGGATTATTGGTAAGTCAGTAAACCGACGGATTTTCATATCAGTCAAAATGAATTGTTATTTGTAACAATAAATTGGAATTGTAATATTGACATGTGTTAAGATTTTCTTAATATTATTTCAGCAATATTTGTGAAAAGATATTGTACGTTCAACGTACTATGTTTCTTGTAAGATTTTGTAATATAATGGCAGTCTTAAAGGTATTTAATTGAATCCGTAATAAAACAATTTGTATTATTGATAGTGTATCAAATGATAATGCTTGTTTTAATTAGAGTTTTAACATAAAGTATATTTTAAAATTTTGTTTATAGTTCGAAAAAAATTAAGGTCTCTCGTGAAAATTTCTCAGAACGTTTTCTTTTCAAATTCTTGAAATACTGAGAAGCTTTTATGAAAAAGTGTAATTAAATATTTTGTTTAATTAATAATCTAACCATGAATTTTTAATGGATATTAATTAAAAACTTAATTACGGTAATTAATCACAATTCATTTATGCGTTCTTGTAAAAATATTTCGGCATTCAATAGAATTCTAAATTTTTATTTTTACCCATATTGTTGGCCATGATTTACAATCATAAATCTCTATTTTAGATCGCTTATAAAATTGGAATCAAACAACAAATCGTTCAAAAAAGTTTAGCTATAAATTAAAAATTATTTTTTATTAAAAAAAATGGAATCTTAGTTTACAGTAATTAAAGGACAGTGCTTGTGGCTCATATTATGTATGGTTCACATCGTATTGTAATTTAATATTTTTCTCATATCAAAACAAAGTATCCTATACCAAAAGACATAAATTTTATAGAAAATAAAAAAGCCATCTTCAATCATTGTTACTATATCAAATTCCATATTTTTTAAACGGTACTATTAAATTAACTAATATTGTTTAATGTTCACATTTTAAAATAACAGAATTTGGTTTAATGGTATTGATTAAAAAGAGTGTTTTTATGTGTATTATACGAGGTATTGTTTTGTTATAAACGATTCGTTAAGCAGTATTGACGACTTGTTCAAATTTTTCGAATTTTTTTTCACTGGCTCAAGTGTATCTCATCATTATTAAGGGAGTCAAAAGCAAAAACGCCATAACAAAAGAATTCACTTATATTGTGTTGATTTCATCGTGTTATATAATTTATAGATAACTACTCATTTAAAGATAAAATATTCATAGAAAAGTATTAGGATGCCAATATCGATATTTATTTGATTCTTTTTGATTTTATTTATTACTCTGATATTCTTGCTTTTATCTCCGTCATTGATACGCATATAAAACTTCTGTAAGGTTTTATATTATATTATTTTTAAATATATAAATATTCTATCATCATGGTCGCTAATTTTGTGAATATTGTCAGTTCAATACTACCATACTTTACGCGTAAATTATAGTATTCTTATCAATTGTAGTACCTTCGACGAACGGTTGATTTACCGAAGCAGGTGGTAAGAATTTATCGGAATACGTAGTTATTTGTTTGATCGAAATATATAATAAATGTTTTAAATTTTTTTTTTCTAATTTCACTTTCCGATTCCATGAAATTTCGATTATAAAATAATAAAATATCAATGATAAAATATCACAATAAATTTCTAAGTAGTAGTTTACATGCCAATTTAAATATTATAAAACCACAGATTAATAACATTAATTATCAGGAAGGTATCATTGACAATAATTCACGGTGCCGTGTAATGTTACGGGTATATATTTTAACATTCATCACCCAATAAACCATTCAAAATTTTGCTTTTAGACCACAATGCTTTGAGCTTCTCATAACATAGTAACATAGTAAGATTTTTATTATATTAATGCATGATATTTCGAAAATGAAGCAAATACAGATATAGAATAAATATATGATATTATTATTGCTGTCGGTGTTTTTTTTAAATTATTTTAGATATTAAATTATCTATTCAAAAATAATGGAAAGCGGCTTACAGATGATAGAAAATATAGAAAACGCTACATGGTCACTATATGGTTTACAATAAAGAGTGGATAAAATGAAAAAATAATGAAGAAATATTGTCGAGAGTACTTACTATCAATCTGTCGTAATGTAGATTTTATTTCATAAAATACTCAGGTCAAATAAAAATTAAAACTATATCTACTTGAAAATCATTCGCGAATAGAGTTTGCCAAAAAGAAATATTTCTCTACCGAAATGTTTTATGAAAAAATCGGCTCGACTATTCAAAAAATCGCCACGATTACATAAAAGAAGCCTTCAATAATTCTACAAATAGCTAACTACCACCAGGCAATGAAAGCCTTTCAAGGGAGAAGAAGTCTTACAAAGACTTTGAATCACTTACTATTTTAATTGCAATAAGTACTTTTCATTTCCTTTTCTTTTGTATTTTTTACTCACAGTGTACTCAATAAAATTACTGGTTTATTTACTATGGACTTTTTCAAGTAATGTAAGAGCATACCATTATTTATGAAACAGAAATTTGAATTAATTAACATCTCTTTCACTATAAAGAAATTTATCTTTTTACGCAAAAGCGCCCAAGTTTTTTGATTTTCTGTAATCTAGCGTAGCTGACTGAAAACAATAATAATTATTTTCTATTGAGTTGTGTGCTCATCATTCTCGCTCGCATTTTAATAAGAAGTCGTATTATTTGTGGCTTATGGAGTCAGTCAATCGGTAACAGATTTAAACGTTTATTGTAGGTATTTTAAATGTAATTTTTTTTACTACAGACATAAAAAATGCTTCAGTGGTGAACGCGTTAAAGGAATCGGCATATAAAAGTATGCATTTTACTTATACTTTTACATCTTTTTTTGTACATTTTCTTATTGTTTTAAATAATGTATTTTTTTAGTTATATAAATTTCACCTATCTTCTACTCAGTGAAATACACTAATATTTATTTAAGTCATTTAATAAAATGACACATTATACACGTGTCACAAATTATTCAACTGAACACGTGGAAAGTTATTTACTTAGTATAATATAATTCCGACAGCGGTTACATTACAACGCTGCAGCAAACTACCAGTTTTGATAATGGTGTCAAAATAATAATAGCCTATCATTTACTTAATTAAATTGTGGAATTATTTTTTAATACAATTAATTTTTCAAGTATTTTAATAGAAAATAAATAGTCAAACCGATTTTCATACTATATATGCTAACAAAATTTGCCAAGTTATACAATCTACTTTATGCCAGTTTTATGTTACAGAGTTTGAGAAACATCAGCTTGGTTATTTTCATGCCCCATTTAATATTTGAAAAAAAACACGTATATGT
>JAGVSQ010001215.1:0-30738 GCA_022683975.1 Rhyacophila evoluta | reverse complement strand
AAAACAAGCAAACGAAGGCTTAAAACAGTACAAAATAAGCCTTCGTTCGCTTATTAATTGCTCAGCCTGGACGCACCCTTACAATTTAGTATATTTTCATTCTTAGCAACTTTATTTTATTGGATAATCAATAATAATATCAAATTTAAACAATCTCAGTTTTATATTATAATCTAAATAATCCGTCTTTTTGATATTATAATTCATTTATAATTGACATCAGATGATAATTGAATAGTTTATAATATATATATATTAATACTAATTTGCAAAATGCATCTTGATTTTGATTAAAACTTTTATGAGATATGTGGCATAATATGTCGCCATTGTATTTATAATTAAACCTAAAAAGCATTGCACGTTGTTGAGCTTATTTTTTGTTTATCTCTTCGTATAAATTCGAGGTAATTTTATCTCCAATACAATTTAAACGTCTAACCTTTCAAACGGTTTTATATTTCATACATTTATTATGAACGTATAGATAGAACGACAAATCTAATATCTCGATAAAGAATGCTGATAAATTGTAAAAAATAAACATATTGCTGTTGAATTTATTTCTCAGAAAATTAATTTAATATACGCAACATTATTATTAAATATACATTTATAATTATAATGATTTAAATAAGTTCGTTTAGTTGATTAATAATTTTAAATAAAATAAATACAACTTCTAGCAACGTATTCATAGTTCTGAATTGCTACAAAATTGTTATAAAAGTGTTTTTTCATATATCAATGACTGTTACTTACCTCCACGTAAATGTCAAGACATTTCATACAAAAATCGGAGCTTATAGACCTTCATAGTGTGAAGATGTATTTTGACATAACATTATTTCAAGGATTTGTCGTTAAACGTTCGTAAAATGCAAATACGAAATTATAATTGAAACGAAGTTGTTTGCGTATTAATATAAACCGTTTTTATTTTAGGCTTAAAATGTACAATCTTTTATTTATACAATCCAACATATTGATTATTTAATAACAGTTCATTGAATTAAGACAGTAAATTATATGTTATACAATTTGAACGAAAATATATCGCAAATTTTTTTTTACAAATGCCAATCAAGTTTTTGTTGGAGAAATTTTATCGAAAAAAAAACGCAAAAATCTCGACTTTGGTTTTCCTCGAACTATTCTTTCGTCCTGCTTGCTTTGGTGTACTTTCCATATATGTGTGTGTTGTGGCAGTGTTCGTCCGGTACATCATGTCTTAAGGAATTCCACATCATAATATGGTAGGTCTATGCACTTAGTATGATTTTTCACTATTCTCTGCTATTTTTCATTTTTCATCTTTGTGTTTACTAACCGCTTTTATTTCTAATAAAATAATTATTATTTATTATTCCATACTAATCAACAGTAAACCCATAGTTTTAATTTTAAAGCAAATATTTTTGAATCGCTAACACAAAAAATGTAAGTATACATACATGCATAAATAGTAAGTTACAATAAAAAAAATTGGTAGTATGTTATATGTTAGCTCACTGCCCACATACAATGTAGCCTGAAGATGCCTAAAGGAAAAACCTGGGTCGATAACAGTGAGCTCACATATGGAAGTTTACCAGTTTTAAAGAATTTAGAATTTAAAATCAATTTCAATCAAGCACCATCAGTCAAAAATATTAATTATTCAAAAAATGTTTTTAAACTGAAGTACATATTTTTATATACATATTATATACGTATCATTGTCACTAGCTATAAATTCGAATATAAAAAAATTACATCAAACTGTAGAAATAGATGTCAAATCATATACTTTTTACAAATTTTGTATGTAATTATAAAATTATATATAGTTCAACATCTTATAAGTAAAAACGGTAACCTTGCTTTCCCCTCCACACCCGTTATGCGGGCGTATACCATAGCATAAAACACGTGAGAAGCTCTACAAAGTGTCAAAATCTCACAGTAGCTTCCCAAGGCATTAGTTACCGTGCAATATAGCGTGCGCGATTTCTATTCGAACTAAACCCTGTTAATATAATATCTAGTCTTCTTGAGAAGCGACCCTCTCGCCTGGCGTAAGATTTCGTATATATTTTTTGAAACTTATGAAATTATTTTACGACAAACCAAGTCGTAATGGCTGAAAAGTTACCTTAATTTTTGTAGCTACGTATATTTACTGCTTACGCTTGAATAATACAATAGATAAAGAATAATTTGCGATAATTGAAATGACTATCGACCATTGTCTCCAATCTGTCGTAGGTAAATCAATTTGATCTGTATACTAAATTATTTTAAAATAAAACTTCTTAAAACAGTGTACAAGTGAAATGCAGTTCTTTTTTAAATAAACCGTAATAGTTTTGCTAAATAGGACTCAAAATAATTATGTATCCACTCGAAATGTTTCAAGTTAATTCTGTTATATTTATAACCAATCAAATGATGATGTATTCAATAATAATTTAATAATAACGCACCTATACGTAATATATATTGTATTCATTAAATAATCGGCTGATGATATCGAAATATTTTTTTAGAAAACAGGATTAGTTAAGTGTGAAAAAACATTCACTGAGTTTGAAAGCTGTCGAATCAGAAAATATCACAACATGGATATCAATATAAAAAAAATGATAAAGTTTGTTGCGTTGATTGGGATGCCATCTAGTCTGACATTATTTTTTAATTTTATGTTAACATAAGTTATTGAGTTATTAAGTTATTTCCAATCAACAAATGATTTAGCGATGGTAAAAAATTGTTGATAATCTCTTATAATACACCGTAGATAGGGATTGTAGATTATAACAGACATCGATTATAAACGTTCATATAATTTTACTACAGTAAATTCAAGAAAATTAAATGATAAAATCCGAAATATTTGACAAATCATTATTTTATTATACATTTAATAAGTGAATTATAAATATCGTTATTGAAATAGAAGCAACCCAAAATTCCTAAAACCTATTTTACTATTAAAGTTAGATAAAATTAATTAATATCATCACGTTACTTTGTAAATAAATTCACTTAAAATATATCACGTCACTTGATTATATCAGTTGCAAATTTATCACCATTATGAGGTAATTTCCGTGGTTTTACGATGAAATTGTAAATTACAGGTCACACCTTTGGAGTCACATTTGACTTTTTTTGTCTCTCATAAATTAAAAAAAAAACATTTGTTATGCTAAACCAGGAAACACGCTCTATGATTATTTGCTCAGGCATATCCTTACTAAAGAAATTAAAACTGGATGCCAATAAAGAAATAGGTGTATAATAAAATTTGTAATGAACAACCTTTATCCCTAGTTTTTCATAAAATGATCAGTTTTAACTTATTTAAGAATTTTTTATCATTATATAATTTATCTATAATATATATAAGCAGAAAATATAGTGATTACAAATGATAGATTACAATGCGATTATTATTTAGTGTCAGTTAATTTATTTATTCCTTGATGTGGTTTTGAAAACAATGCGATTAAATTTTCCTTTAATATATAAATGTAAAATTTGTATACACAATCTTATCTATAATAAAAGGACATATTTTTTAACAATGTGTTACAAAGATTTAGACACAACATAAAATTATTATAATTTAAGAAATGACATAATAAATGTCGTTCCAATATTAGTAATATTTTGAAACAATAGACAATATGTCTGTATGAACCGCCAATCGCCAAGGCTTTGCTTAAATAACAAATTTCAATGGTTTAGCTTCACATTAATATTTAAATTAATTGTCAATTTAATATTTATCAATAATAAAATAAAATATTGAAATAAGGAATTACATGATTTTTATTATTCTCTTCCACCGTATCCACTACAAGTGTGAAACATATGGATTAACACATTTTTTGATAAACAGATTTACCCGTAAATATGGGTTAATTCAATTATCGGCAAATTCATATTCCGGTAAAGTTGCACGCTAAAGTGCAAAGATATTTGCCGTAGAAATGGATTGTATCGATCTCCACAATTTGAAGCATTGATAGCCACAGCCGATTTCTCAATGCATCTGGTTCTTTAATTTTGGAAGTTTTCAAAAATCAGCTCTGAAATTAAAGTCACTTCTGAATCACATTTTGACTGAGGATTGTTGCCGGTTCACGGCAATTTGACAGCAATTTTAAGACGCCATGCGTAAATTAAAAAAACATTAAAAACACGTAACTTCTAGTTGTACATAAGATTGATTTTTGAAAACTATTACTCCAAATGTAAAAAAAAAACTGTAGGTCTCCGATAACAGATATTACGAGGATTTATCAAATAATTTGACTAATAAGATACCAATATTAAAAAAATATTTTTTCAACTCAACCATTAATAAAATATCCTTATTTCTGGTAAATAGAAAAAAAACGTGAAAATAAAAAAATGATCAAAAGGTAAATAAATACCCGCCATATAGAAATACAATGCGATCAAACTTCCGGTGTAAATTTGAAATGTGGATTTTTTTGACCCTCAAAGAATACCAAGAAATGCCATAAGGAAAGAATGTTTCTTTATCGAAAATTTTGTGAAGTTCATATTTTGTAAGTTTTAAAAGTTTACTGGTGGAACCATGTGTGGCATGCAATTCAACAAAATGTAAACAATCATTGTACAATGTATTTTTTAACCACGTGTCCTGCAATTTGACCGCAACATGAATCTACAAAAGTGAGACACGTGTCTTTACAGAACACGAATACATAAAAATTACATTGGCTTGGTGGCATAATAATATTTTGAACAAACGTAGGTACTTTGATAATGAGTGAGAATTCGTTCATAAGGTATTTTTTTTATAATAAAAAATACTTACTAATTTATAATATTACCGAGATATTGTATTAATAGTCAAATACGAGCTCAATTCCCACATGTGCTGAATTTTTAAAAATACTGAAAAATTAGTTAACTAGTTGCCCATTGAGTTGAAGAATTTTATTGTTCTCGTAAAATTGATTTATCAAGATATGTGTTCACACTGTAGATACCCATATGCTCCACATTCAGATCAGATGTTGTAAAAAAACTACTAATTATTGGAAAATCAAATTGCAATGATGGAGCCAATTACAAATTTAGTTTTTTAATGAAAAATATTTTTAATAAGTTTAAGAAATTTTAAACTTGTATTATTTATAATATCTGCTCTCAGTATTAAAGAAAAAAGCGTGCGCGCTTTGCTGTCAAAGGTTGAGAATTCAAATAGCATTGTTAGATAAAGATTTAAAAAAATGATGAGATATGTAATAGTTTGAGAAATTTAATGACCAAATATAACAAAGAAATCAAATGTGTATTTAAACTATCATAATGTAAATATGGAAGAAAAATAAACAACGAGTAAACACGATTACGTAGGTAAGTTTTTATTCGTCAATTAAATGTATAACAATCTTTACAAATCAATATTCACCTCGATGGATAGTGTGTGGTATAAATAGTCGTATCAATTCAATTTTCCATGGAAATAATTTTCTTCCATTACGTATATGTAATGCAAAAACGCAAAACTTGTCTCAACAGTTTTCAAACCGAAGCGTACAGGAAGTCAGAAAAATCTGATAATCGCAAACGTGCAGATAAGTTAGAGGAAAACCACAAAGCAATGACAGACAGTAAAGAGCGAAGAAGAAACCTCCCAAGATACTTAGCGCGATACAATTATATGCATTTATTTTTATTAAGGTTTGATTTGTGGTAATAAAACTGTTTTGCTTTACAAACGATATTATTATTAAGTATTAGAAGTAGCTTCTTTTGTTTTAACGTTCCTGTATTTATACCTTTGTCACGTGAATTCAAAGGAAGGGCTTTAATGAATACTATTTAAAAAAAGAATGAAATACTTAACGTCATATATTAATACATTTATTTGCGGCGCATAAAAATATGCAACTTTTAAGTATAAGCATTATATTAACATAGCAGGTTTTGCATACGTCACTAAGTTACCATTAATATTTAATTCGTTTATATATTTCTGTTTTGAGCAAATGAGTAGCAATGAATCCGTACAACAAATATAATTCCCAATCTCTTAGAACTATTATGGTAATCTAAACATTTTATATACCGTCGCACAGCTTATATTCTGGTTGAATAAGTTGTTAATTCACTTTATAAATAAAAATAAAATATCTTATGAAATAGTCTCTGTACTTAAATGCTCTGTGTTTAATACACATCTGTAGCTGAAAGGCAGACAACAAGGCAACTACATACAATGAAATGTTCAGGATAGTCAAAAAAGTACTTTTTAAAACTAATATAACTGCAGAAATATTTGTCTAAAATATCGACTAATATTTCTTAATGTAGTTCGCCTTATGGAATCACTATTATATTTATAATATAGATACACGAAAAAAATAGAAGAGTAAAAATATGAGACAAAACTAATGACAAGTTTTCATTTTATTCAATATCTCAGACTTGGGAATGATTTGAAGTAGTTTGGACAAATAAAAATTGAAATATAATCTTCTATTTATAAGATTAATCGAGATTGACAAACTTGTGTTGTTTTGATTTTTTTATACCATTATATATGCGGTGAGTTTTTTACTCATTAATTTTCTAAGTACCTGCATGGTTTATATAATATGGGAAAACCCGTTCGAGTCTTAAACTATCAAAAAAATATTTAATACCATTTTATAGCAGATTAAAATAATTCATGCTTTCATTAAATGTTCCAATTATATTTTTATTTTATCACACATTTTCTTCTTTTTTTGCAGATTCCAATCAGCGTAGTCAAAGGTGGTGAGACGACAGTCAGTGGACACATTTTAATTTATATTATACAATATAACATTATTCATATTTTGAATACTATTTGATTGCATTAATTTTTTTGTATTACCTGAAAACATGAAACAAGTGATATTTTGTCATTTAACTTAATAAAATATAGCGATTTAAATACAAAATTGTTTGATTTCAACACATACTTTTTCTCCCAACCCAATATAGATACAAGGTAAACCACATGTAAATAAAATACTTTACACGCTTAGCAACGATTACAATTTTTAATAAAATTATTAGTGTAAACCATAATAAAAAATACTTTTTATTTCAAGACGATTAATAATAAAATAATGATTGTTAATTTGTTTATTATTCGATGCGATTAATATTTCTCAAATAGCCGAGACGTAAGCGTCTTGTAGGTTTCATTACTATAAATGTTTGATTGTTAAAAATCCAAATATACTGGATTGGATGCGCATTGTGTGAGGCAGTTGCTCAATTATCAATAGTGTAAATAAATATTGCGTAGATTAATTTATTCAACTGTCAGATTGAACATCTTCACACTATGCTCACCATATGCTCCACTTTCGGAACGCATGCAGTGACAAAAAGAAAATGATGAATATACTATTTTGATATTTGATTTTTTTTAAATACTGCTCATAATATATTCGACTGTAAAAAAATAAAAGAACGCAACATAGCACAAATTTTACAGGAGGCACAAAAAATGTTTATTTTATGATTTTGGGCCAATTCAAAATATAAAGTGAACAAAAATTTGAAATACACAAAAGCTGCAACTGGTGATTTATTTACTCAATCTCATTAATTAATAATTAGTAATTTAAGAAAAACCAAAAAAATGATTTAATAGTATTCCTTTTTCCTGGTTGAAAATATCAAGAAGCCTCTTTCTTCAAACTTAAAAGCTAAATTTAAATACTAATCCGGTATTTTTAGCTTATAAGCCTTATTATTGAACGTGTATTTTAAAAAAGGTTATTTTCAAAAAACTTTGCCTTACAAACTTTTGCCTTTCTAAAGTCGATCATAGTTTGCCGAATTAATTATTTATTTTTATGTTTCTTTATTAAATTAAATATTATCATACATAGTTAAAAAAAATGTGGAAGATATAAATAGTTAATTGTGCTATGTTTAGTAAATACAAAGGTAGTAATATAATGTAATATTAAACATGAAAAGTTATAAAACAATCTTACAGTTCAATCATCTTTATATATAGTTTTATCCCTATAACTCTTGGTTTATACACAATTGATCATTCTCCAACAATTCGTTGTATTCACTTTAATAAAATATATTGCGTCACTAAAATAAAATTAAATGAATACATTAATTCAGCCGTTTTTTATAATAAACAATTATTTAGTATACATCACACATAAATATCAATTCATAATTATGTATAAATTTGAGCAGTTTATTTAGATTAAACTATTTTCGAATAATAAAAAATACGTATATTTTTTATGATTCCTCATAATATATAAAATTTCTAAGTAACTGTATGTTTTTGTTGTTTTGGGGCTTAATCATTCTAAAAAATAAAGTCCTTAAAAACAAAAGACATTATTTTTAAAGAATATCAATTTTAGGAAATTTGGAAAAACATAATTTTAATATACACCATAATATTTTAAATAAATAATATGTTTTATATATACAGCGTCCGCTTTGAAATTAGATATATGGATCACAATAGTGAAGATGCCCAATGCACACATGAAGTATATAGACTTCTGTTGAGATGTTTTTCACTAATTGATTGAAAGCTAATGACTAATACCATAAAACATTCTAGTCCTACATATTTGGGAATCGAACTTGTAAATTCCGAAACGGTATAGAAATTATGATTCCGATAAAAAAAATGTGTTTAAAAATTAAGCAACAAGTCTCGTTCAAATTTGTGGTTATTAATTGTTATTAAAAAAAACATATCTATATATCTCAAAAGAAACGAGGTGGAAAAAATATATTTATTTTAAAGTATTTTTATTCAACAACAGTCAAATTGTATTTGAACTAAAATAAAATGTACTTTTATACGAGTATGGAGAATTTATAAAATGTTATATACTTTTTAAATCAAGGTGTACATAATATGTTCAAGTAAACGAGTATTAGTAGAAAATAGTTACTATCCGGGGTATTAATGTTACACATTATTAATGTGAACATTGGCTTTGGATAAGTTTTCAAGAGTTCATAAAATCTCTTATGTATAATATGTTTTATATGCCAAATTTTAGACCAAAATTCATGGGTTATGAAACGCTGTTCTAGCATGTAAATATATTATGAATAAGAATGGTAAATTTAGTTATAATTATGGATTTCATAATATTGATATATGAAAAAATGTAATGTATTGTCGGATTCTTTAATTTATAGCAGATAAATTTACTATTAGTAAATACATTACAACGGATATAAAAAATAATGCTTCAAAATATCAGTGATTATTAGTAATTATCTTTTTCCTTAATTCAGAAGGTGGTAAACCAATTTGATTCGGACCTCAGAGTCCATTTCCGTTTCTTAATGGGTGTTTTTCCCACATATTTTTATTGAATCAGAAACTAGTAAACTTTATGAAATAGTCAATTAAAAATAGATCAGGTGAGTAGGTATTCTTATGGATTGTCATTTACATAAATTTGTACAATTCTTATTCTTGGTAATACTTCCCACCTACCCAATGAAACACAAGTCGTTATAATCATAATATTAATTAAAATATTTATTACGTTTCTAAACCTCTTCCCATATAGTTTTAATCAAGAAAAATCATTTCCGAAATAAAACTTGCAAGTTCTCTTAGCACCCACTTAATAACGTAACCCAATATAACTAATATTATTTAAATATACCTTGATTTTGAGTACTATGACGTTGACTGCATTAATGTATCTTTGGCAATAGTAGAGTCTTAGAATGTTTATTTTTACAACTAACAAAAAATATAAAATATGATGTCTCCTGGGTAGCTCAGAGGTGAGAGTGTGAAAGATGCAAGTTTGAGATCCACATTTGCTAGATATCTCAAAAAACTAAAAACTGAAGTACTTGATGTTCGTCGGGTTGAAAAATTGTCCGACCACCAATTCTCTTTAAAAACTATGTCTTCATATTGCAGAGATTCATATGCTCCACTTTCGGAGTGTCAGGGTTAAATGGTATTAAGAGTCATGTCTGCATCTGCATTGTTGTAATATTTTTGATCTTCCTATCCAAAAAATCTACACTATAAATAGTACATTTATATTTAAAAATACTTAAATTTATTGTTTAGAAAAACTTCAAGTGTTTTTTCCAGGGGGAAATATTACACTATTAAGGAACTTTATGATAAGTATTTTTACATCTTATATATTTCTTTATATTAATATTAATATGGCATTAGTGACACTATAATAATCGATAGTTTGACAAAGGGAAGGAGGTATTTTTTAAGTAAGTTAATAATATTATCATTAATACTCACTAATGATAGAATGGTATTCTGGTAGACTAGTTTTGGGAATTTCTAAACGTTTTACTGAGAAGCCGTTTTTTCAAAAGCAAAGTTACCCTAAAAATCAATCGGTGGAATTTCCTCCTGGAAATAATTTTTAAAACGTCATACTGACGTTCATACTATTTGATTTTTAATATTTTCAAATGCCACAAAAATCAAGCAATCTAGATGAATTTTTACTGTTCAGATTTTATATAATCACATAAAGGATTGCGTACGTTTAATTCACCGTATATTGAATTAATCTGTAATACACAAATTATTATGCTACATTATGAAAACGTGTCCAATCATATTTCACACTTTAATCTTTTATTATTATGCATAAAAACAAAAGTTGAAAAAGCAACTTTTTATTGTTATATTATAAACTCGAATTCGGATAATTTTATATAATTATCGTTGCTCTAGTGTTAATAAAAGAATCGCCAGTTAAAACTATACACAAATTAGTTTCATTGGTGTCGTTTTTATTTTCCGCTGTGGATGTTATTTAATTTGTTTTAGAAGGTCATTTAAAATTGAATGTTCCATGTCTAGCGTTAATATATTTTATAATAATAGAAATTGATTCCAACTCATTTTTTATTCAAATATATTTAAATAATCCCGTGTTAAACATTCATTTAACTACTATGTTTTTAGTCTCATGACGATCTGTGATGATGTTAAAAAGTAAAACTATTGACCTAGAAATTGCAGTAAAATAACATGTGAAAAATTCATGTCGCTACTGTTTACTATTCAGAAGGTTTTTGTAATGGATAGAAATACGCACGTGTTTTTTGTTTAATTAGGATATGTGTAAATATGGAATGCTATAAAAAAAAACTTTTTGATAAATACTTCACTATTGAAATCAAAATTTCGGTATGAAAATAAAACATTTTATTTTATCCTTTCGTTGATCATTAATTTTTATGTCAAAAGTAAATTGCAGTTATAATAACACGTGAAAAATTGGCTACTTTTCTCCGTTTGGGAGCATTTCTTATATTTTATTTTCTGTTTAATAATATAGATTCTAATTATAATAATAAATTAATAATGTTACAACTAGCTATTCCTCCAAAAAGTCTTAAGCATGCTTGCTTTTTCTGACTGGTGAGATTGCATCATCCTGAATAATCATCTGGTATAATCCATGTGATGTGTTTGATGGACAAAAAAATAGTAGCATGATTTGGAATAATGTAAATCGATAGTTTGAATTATATTAAATCTTGTCATGCTAGTGGATATATTAGAAAAATATATTTTGTCAATATAATATATATTTTAAAGCGGATTTTAAAGTAATTATAAAAAATGATGTAGTCTTGGGGCTGACTTGGCTTAAAAAAATACTTGGAGATTATTCTCCCGTCCCGTAAAAATAATAATGATCAAAAATCTAACACCTTTACAATTAGAAAAATAATGTTAACCCTATGATGACGGGTCGTCGACTTTTCGCGGATTTATTTTTTTCGTAAGAAAAGATCAAGTTTGTCGCAATCGACGGTCGGAAATATTTTTTTGGGCTTTTTAGTTTTTATTCTTTATAATAAACACACGAAAGCTATTCAATATAGTGCAATTTTCGATAGTGCATTAAGATGAAAAAGAAAATGGACGTGATCATCACAGAACAAGTTTTACAAGAAGTAAAGTAAATTTAATGATTTTGGGTCAAAGTCAAAATATTAAATATATACAACTTTGAAGTCTATGAAGACTGAAATTTGTGTTTTAATTTACTCATTTTGATATAAATTAAATAATTTATTAAAGTTCCTTTTCCTGGCTTTTTTTAAATTTAAAAGCCAAAATTAGATACTTATTGAGAATTTGGAGTTAACATCGACATATAATAATTATGTATTAAGCTGTATACATTGTTATCATCAAAACAAAACTATTTCAAAAAACTGACGGTGATGTTCTTTTATCTTTCTGTATTCAATATATATCTTAATATGATGCAAAAAACAATTTATTAATTTCTAAGAAGTCATCCAGCAAAATTTCTGCAATTTTGCATTCTTAATTTTTGCAAATCATTTTTAATTTCGCCCGTAGTTAAGGGTTAATTAATATTATAGTATTATAGTAATATGGTTTTTAAAATATCATTAAAGGGGCTTAAGAATTTATATTTTAGGGATGGCCCGTTCATTATTCTTTATACCATATAATGATGTGTTTTTCTATCGATTAATTAACCAGTTGTCTCTAAAACCTTATACAGTAACTCCTATGTGTTTGTATTATTATTTTTAATGAACTTCGCATTAAACTATTCCCATTCGATCAGTTATACCAAAACAACATACAAATAAATAACACTCAGTAATTAAAAAAAAAATGTTTATTTAAATAGCTTTCCTTTCATATTGGCAAAAACTAAAACATTACAGCTTTTATAGTTGTTTATGTAGATTTAGTACATCTCTATCAAAAGCCAGTCCCCAACAACTCAATTTCAAACAAAAATTACACAATACATTTTTAAATAAAATATATTGTTAAGCTATATAATTCACAAGCAATTGTAGGATATCATAGCATAGCACATTTTATCTAATACTAGTTTTATTATTCGGGTTTTTATTGAGAAAAATTCAAACTCCATCATTACTGAAATTAATTTTATCCATTTTATTACAATACATTGCTGTATACAATAGTTTTGCCTCTCTTTGATAATCGGTGATGTTAAAAGTTGAATGTAAAACAGTCAAACTAGAAATGGCAATATTACATGTGGAAATATCATATGTTACTGTTCACCCTTTGTCTGAAATTTGAAGAGACAGACACGCACAAATGTATTTTCTGTTTTATTGTATTGATTGTTAGATATACTATGTACGCAATGGTTTTTCTTTTACTATTTATACTTTAGACATGTACATGGCTAATTTTACTTTTTTATTAGATACTTGTTCAATAATTAATAAGTGTATAATATTTGATATTGAATCCCAAAAATTCATGACATGATATGTTATAAAAATTTTAGTTTGCCGTGTTATGAAATTATTGTTATTTATAGAATATGAAAAGTGATTTTAAATGGAGAATTTTAACAACCATGTTACATCAACGTTAGTTTTATTTTATTTCATTACACATTATATGCTGATAAATGAAATTATGTAAATGATATTGACATTTTGTTCGTAAGCTTCATTGTAAATGACTTTTCCTTTATTTATAAGAAATAAATTAAAGGAAAATTCTTGCGGTATATTGGTTCTGATTATGTAGTGTGGATTATTCAAAGTAGGTACCAATAAAATCTAACTTATGGCAAAAAGTTTTGAAAATGAATGTTCATTGTTTATGAACATGTTCACTGGATTTATTAAATACATTTATTTGTGGATTGAATAATTGACTTATACTATTATTAAGTTATCACTATTATTAAGTTATCAATAATATTTATAGAAGTTGTATGTTAAGCATATAGTGAGTATAATACACCTGTGTCACAATGACTTTAGATGGATTTAGCTGGGGTAGCATTTGTCAAATCTTAATTATAATTATTTATTAATTAATTAATAGTATACGATAAATTAAAAAAAAAAAATACTGTACACTGTCAACGACTATTAATATCAAAAAAGTTTTATACTGCTAATTTACCCAACCATTATGAAAAGAGTTCACATCTTACTAGTACACTAGTAAAACATTATATACCTTTTGCACAATGTCGGTTATATGAAGAGTACGTGAATCTTGAGGTGAAGATTTATCGAAAATTTTATGTGAAGACCATGAATTGTTGAGTAGATTTTTTATAAAGAGAAATCGAATCTGCGACAAAACGCGATTGTTCGCCGAAACAACTATTTCATATGTGTAAAAAAATTTATAATCTTTTCAATAAATAATTTACTTTTCAGCATGCATTTCAAATAAAAATATCTATCGCGGTAATTACCTCAAACATACATTTTGACATGCGCATTTTTCAGTTATGTAAGCGGACTTCCTACATCTAATGTATAAATTATACTTTAAAATATCGATAAGTATTCTAGATTTTACGTTCATATCAGGTTAAAACTATCAATTAAATTCATTATGACGTCATACAAAATGTGCAATGCATAAACGGAAGATAACAGAATGACTTCATAAATGTTACCTTATTTACAACGTTTATACGTTGACAAATTACTACATGTATATATTATATCCGAAGCCACATGAAAATGTAAAGAAACCTGTTTAACTAATGAATCATTAAGTGACCTGCGGGGATATATTGTTTATACAGAAGATTCTATGTGCCACATGTATTTAATTTTTACGTTTACGTTTTCTATGACTTATATTTCTAAGAAATGCGTATGGTATATTTGACATGGGTAGTACCGTATGCCCAAATACGTTTGTTTAAGTAAAATTAAATATTTTTTTATAGAGATAAGCCCATTATTAGTCACTATTATTTCCGAGTTTATCTTTTTCTTTTAATTTAATCAAATTAGAAAATTATAGGAAATGACTTCACATTTTTAATTTTTTTTTTATCTTACTTAATGTGGTTTTTAGCAACTATTTGGTTAAGAATATACACACAATATGCACATATTTCAATTTTTTGTTGAGGTGCTACTATTACTTATAATTTTATTTTACAACAGCTTGTTGAAAAATATTTTATTTCAATTTTACACCTGTAGTGTTTCGTTTATTACACTATTGTGAAGATATTACTCTCTAAAACATATAAACATATAAACGTATAAACAATATTTTTATAACCGAAATTGAGATCTACAAAAAAAGCACAATCTAGAAATAATATAATTAAAAGTATGAAAGTCTTTTAAAATCTGAAAATGCAGGACTGGATAACTAGTAAGTTGAATGATTCTATGACAACTAATTCTTGTGAAAACAACAATACAGAGATTTTTATACTCCACTATCGACATCATCACATTATTTTGATTCATATGCTACACTTTCAGGGCGAATGTGTTAAAAGAAATCTATTTTCTATCTACACAATAATCTGAGTCTACCAAATAAAATTTTCGATATTTTAGCAGACGCACATAATGCGTTTTATATATGTTAATATTTAGATATTAATGAGTTTTTATATTTAAAATGTAAAAAATACAGAAAAATATATAAGCATATCATTTGCAGATGCAAAAAGAAAATTAAATTTAGACCAATATGCTAGCCATGTTAAAAAACGAGTTTTTCTAGAAAACTTAATTGAGATATTTTGTCGTTATTCTGATCTTTAAAGTGTGTATTCAAACTAGATATTGTATATATTACCATAGCTATGCATTATATACGTATTTAAAATAAAAATACTATTATATAAAAATTTGAGCAAACGCGAAAAAAAATCTTAAAGGTACAATTTATTTGAATTTATCTTTCTAAAAATCCCGGTCTTCGTCATACTCGTAAATTTCTTATTGATTATACTAAATATGCACTTTTTCATAATACATTATTTGTTGCAATATATATACATGAGAGGAAAATAGATTTTAAATATTATTAAAAAATAGTATTTTAAAACAGTTCACATTTATTATTATAACGTTTACCCGTGGACTTGTGGACTTGGGACCGTGGAAAACAAATGAAAACTATGAATGTTTTATTTAACCACTGAAATTAACCAATTTTTGAGGAAAACAATTTTCATACTTTAGTAAAACAAAATCACGTCATTTATTATAGAACAATGTTCTATAAATTTAAAGTGTTTTAATTGTATTCTGAGAATTTTTTTTTACCCTAGAAATATTTTTAAACAATGGATGTATTTTTGTGACTAATAAATAAAACTTATAACAGAAATTTAAAGTAAATACCTTGTAAAGCAATATTTTTCGATTTTCTATGATTCATGTTTTTTTTCATAGAATATTATTTGTGAATGAACGAAAATGATTTGGTGGACGTGTGAAATAAGATTCTTCCGAAGAAGATGAAGCGCATTGATAGCGTATAGTTATGTTGCCTTTTATGATGTTATATTCGAAATGTCATCGATTTGCGTCATTTTCATTTTATTGTTCGGAGAAAATATGGTTTCCAGTACGTACGTATGGTGGATTTTCTTTTTATAGTAAAGTTAATGTATCGTCACAGCCTCGCATGTGTCTCGACGTGCTTTACCACTCGTAGTGCGGTTTCATTCAAAAGTATTCAATGCTAAGAAATCCAATAAATGAATGGGTCGGAACTTCTTTTTTGAGCGCGGAAGAGTCTCAAGTTTCTCAAGAAAAATGATGAAACTGTGCAACTAAAATTCCAAAAATCATCTAACACAAACTGCTATAATGTATAAAATATAAATTATTTCAAATGATAAATACTTATTTGATTTTCTCATTTCTATTTGGGTTTTAAAGGGTGTAATGTTTCAAATTAAAATTTGGATTTATCCATTTTTAGACTTATTTTTGATACAATTTACAAATAATGTACCAAATCAGATTATATATATAACAAAAAAACACATATTGTTTATTAAAGCGTTCGCGTTCTTAGTTTTATTTCTTTTGATTTTTCTTCTTAACAGTTACTCATATAGTATTTTTAGGTTTTATAATAATATTTGTATGGAATAAAAATAAAAAATACGCATTAAAAATAACGATAACATAGCACTTTCTAAAGCAATACCTGAAAATAAGGGAAGATTCGTGTAAATTTAACTGAAAATTGCAAAAAATGCATGACTAAGAAAAATGTACACAATAATATAAATCTTATTCCGAGTGTATTTTTTTTATATTTTATTTAAGCTTCTGTTAGTAGTTTATAGGCATGTAATTTCTTTAAATTCACAACCATAGTTCTAGTCATCAATGCCATAGACTTATCTAGTAAATACATATGATTTAATCTGCTTAATATTGCAAAATGTAAATAAAATTAACTAACGAAAAATATGTAAGGAAGAAAAAATTAACTTACCGTAATATTAAAAGTAAATTATTTATAACGTATATTGTCAACTATAATTCAAGAATGATGGGATTTGATGGCCCTTTTCGTCAAGTATATTCAAGTAAATTTGGCATAAAATGATTATTCATGTTACTTTTGTTGTTAAATGAAGCATGGAATGAATCCGAAGTAACTTTACTATCTACCACAGTAAGCGATAACGAAATTTAATATTATATTATGTATATATATGAGGATCATGAATCAATGTTAGAATGAATTTACAGAAACTGTCTAATGCTATCAAGAAACCAAAAGAAATAAAGTAAACATAAGGGTACACTACGAGTTTTGTATAAATTTGATTTACCAAATTATATTTATTAAATATGTGAAAATAGTTGTAATTAATATTAGTAGTAACAAAAACTATATCTACCCATTGCATTTCGAAAAATTAGAAAAATAAATACATTAAATATGGTTGTAGATTTTTCATAACGTTGGTAAATAATATAGATACTTTATTATGAAATATTTAGTTTTTTTCATTAGTGATGTTTTGCTTATTAAAAATGTAATGCACTAGGATTATTCTCCAGAGAAATATGATTCGACGGTATAAAATATTTATTTAAACTATGCAGTGCTTAATATTTTTTCAAGTAGTTTTTACATTAAACTTATTTATTATTAAAATTGAATATAAGATATTAAGATTCATATTATAATGACCAAGAGATGCGTGTTCGTAAAATGTAAGTAAATGAAAACAATTTTTTATATTTAATTTGCAAATTTAGCCATGTACCTCGTTATTGGGAAATATTGATTTTAAATTCACGTGTAAATTTCGTGGGTATATGTTTATATTTTTTCAATTAACCCATGGGAAAGTTTGCTTATTGGGGTATAAGGCGCGCACCATGGCTTGGCAGTCGCTTTCCGCAGGATAAGTCGAATAATAATTTTATAATGTGGGGTTTTCCGAATACGTCCCCCACTCCGCGGCCATCAAACCAACACAAACACAATATAGAGTGTGACCCTGTCTTTACACAACACAGTCATCGGTTAGCAGCTCATCGATAAAGAGCTCTCTGCGTTTATACATTTACATATATTCATGGTGAAATCAAAGTAAATATTACTTAAACAAAAACATTGTATGACATTTGTGCGTTATCAAAGTTTTGGGACAAGATAATAGTGTTTGTGTAGTGAATCAACGTTCCTAATTCAAAATGATGTACTTCGAGATGAAAGTGTTGTTTACTATATTGGCTGGTAATTATCATATTATTCACAAATCTTCCATAACTCATTTTTGTTTTCGCAATATTTTTTAGTGGCAACAAAACCAGCTTGAGGTTTTTAATATATTTATTTATATAAAATTGCTATTATTATTTAATTTTTATTACCCTTAGCCATTTATTTGCGTGTATCTGTGTCAGATTTTGAAAATTTAATAAATTCAAATTTATATTATCATCTTGTTATTTATTAGATTTACATTATAAATCTTCTATTGTACTACTGAATGCTTCAGACATCTACGGGATATTTTATATGCGCACGATAATTTAATTGAATAATCTTAATTAATCTTCTTAATTAAAGAATATAATTATTTGTTTTTTTAAGCGATGATATCATTAATAAGTGGAAAATTACAATCCGATACTTACAAAATGTTAGTAGTTTTTAAATAAATGAATGTAATTTTTAAATACGTCCCTGAATAACAAAATTTCCTTGAAGCACTAAATTATATCTCGCGGGGAAATAATTTGCTGCATTAATTTAATGTTAATTTACATACAGCTGAATAATGTAAAATGTCGATGTTGTGTGTGAAACTAGTTTTTAATTATCTTGTTAATATGATAACCTCCAATAGGTTCGAGGTCTTACTTAAGCAACATTATTTGCAATATTCGTGATTGCTGTAGTGGATTTTTGATGACAATATACAATACATTTTGATGACAATCCGATTCTGTCCAGTCTCGTTAATTAATAGTAAAATATTATTTTCTTTCGATTTCCTCCAAGTATATTTTTTCAATGTCAACCACGTAGTAAGGCAACATTTACTATTATTATTAATTAAAATTTCAATAATTCTGCCAACTATTATTTATAAAGATAATATATCATGCTCTATAGTTTAGATATTCTCAACTGCATCCAAGCTATAGTTTAAGAGGCATATTGCAATACTTGAAAGGATTCTGACTATTGGCCTTGATTTGCCGGCATTATTTTCTGTATTTTATTTATTCTGTAGGAAGCGTCATGCTTGAGAGTATTGCAAATTGCGAGAGGACGTGCAATTCTTTTCACTATCGATATTTTCTGTAGTTAATAGTCATTAAAGAATCTTTATTCTATAAAAGATATATAAATCTATCTTTATTATGTTTTTTAAGTTAATTTGTGTTTTATATATTCACTGCAAAATACTGCCAGCTAAGCATGATTTGTCAGACGAATTATCGTTTTGCTACAAAAATCAAACACGGATAGAATGCTTTTTATGGCAGATTATTAATATCTGTATCAGATAACTTTGTGTCCGTTTGCGGTTTGGTGGTAATGGTCTATCACTTTCTACTAAGAAGGTTTTGAATATAAATACCTAAAAAATACTCCAAAACTATTAATAATTTTACTATTTATCATATAATATTTATAAGCTACGGTTGTTATTAATCTATTAGGAGTACAGTGCCCTTTATTTTAGTATTTTAAATTGTTGAAAATTTTCAGACGTCTGCTATTTTTTGTCAAAGAAAAACAAATTCTCTTTTCTGGTATCAAATTCTATCTATCCTATTATTCAGACTTAATAATTCTAAATTATTTAAAACTGGTAAACTTCCATATGTCTTCCATTTCATTTCACATGGAAGTTAACCAGTTTCAAATAATTTAGAATTTAAAATCAAGCACCATCAGCCGAAAATATTAACTATTCAAACTTAATAGTTAAAATTACATGCTAATTGAGCATTTTCAGCTTTCATCCTTGTGTATAACGTGTATTAAGTTATGCTTAATATATACAATACTAAAAACTGATCGAACTAAACTCATAACTACCATGTTTCAGCATTGCAGTACGCCTCAGAGTCGACAGCAGCCCCACAAAAAAGTCCGCCAGTACTGAATCTAAGTCCATCTAACTCGTATGCGCCTACAGTGCCGACGCACACTCGATTCAACTTTATTGACCTCGAGCTGTTGAAACACACGGCGGAAGCCACTACCGGAAACTTCATGATTTCTCCGGCAAGCATCAAGTCTTCTCTCGGAATGATATTGGAAGGCGCGAAAGGTAGCTGCGCAGATGAGTTGAGAAAAAATCTGAGACTACCCAGCGATGAAAAATTGGCCAGGGAACGGTTGACTGGATTCTTAGCGGAACTCCAGGTGACGACTGCATCTAATTTTATTATGTTTGGTAGTTCAGACCGGAAACTTCTTCCATGATTATGGAAATATATTTAATTAACCAACAGTAATGTTCCAATGCTTTCTTCCTCATATTTTAGCAATTATAATATTAGCGGTTACTTCTGTCAGTGAATGCTAAGTCAATCGAGTGGGTATGATACAATGCGGTTTGTTTTATCAAAAATCATTATTTTGGATACCCCATGCTCGTAATTACTGGATTACAATTATCTATAATCATGCCATTACTAATAAATTGTCACGTGTATGACAATTATATATCTGTTTTTTTTTTAATTTATATTATAATATATTTTTCCTTTTCAGGTCCGTACACCAGGAATTACCCTTCAGAGCGTCAACAAAATCTTCCTTTCTCACAGATTAAGACCTCGACAGGAATATGTTAATCTGTTGAATGACTTCTACTTCTCTCAGTTGGAGCAAGTGGATTTCTCTCAGCCCCAACAGACTGCAAATCAAGTGAATACTTGGATCAATAACAGCACTCGTGGATTGATTCCAACTTTAGTAGAACCAAGTAAGTTAAAAAAATACTGAATCAAAGTAGGTATGTAGTAGTTGTATGAATTAAAAATCAAACTTAATTGATCAAATGTGGTCTAATTATTAATGCTGCTGTATAATTATAGTTTATTTGATTACATTTAGCTTAAATTCGCATCCCACTCTAATTTTATTCAATAAAATATTAATTTAATGAGAATAATTAAAATTACTGTAAATGGAGTTTTTAAATGCGGACATAATGTGATATATTAAAATGGCCGTGAGACATGATTTAGATCATATCGAACTATAATAGTAACAATGAATCTAATTTTCAGATAACTTTGAGCCTGACACCGTCATGCTTATTGCAAACGCGCTCTACTTCAAGGGGATCTGGGAAAACGCTTTTGATGAAAAAATGACTATGCCGAAATGCTTCACGACATCCCAAGGATGCCAAACCACACCCATGATGGAGACTCAGGCCGAATTCAATTATGGGAAAATCAGCGAACTTGCTGCTCAAGCTATTGAGCTTCCATACCAAGTATGTTTGATTTTCGATTATAAAGATTAATTTAACTCAAATTTTATAATATCATGTTATACATATACAATTACATTACCGTATCATGATACGGGTTATCATGCAGTTATCTTGTATACGCTAACATATCTACTGCACTGTTGTGTACTAACTAAGTTTTTCTTATGTTTTCAGGGAAATAGATATTCAATGCTGATTCTTTTACCAGTCGATAAACAAGGTCTGAACTTCCTCATCAAGGATTTACCTTCCGTACCGCTTCCTCAAATTTTGGCTCAAATGGAGACGACCGATGTGCAGATATCAATGCCAAGATTTTCCGTCGATTTCTCTGTTGATCTCGTTTCTATTTTGCGAAATGTAAGTAATATATGACAATATATCATTCATCGTTCATATTAGTTATATATCGTTCAATTTAATGATAAAAATACAATAATAAGCTAATATTTTTCTTTTTTATTTTCAGATTGGAATCCGTGAGGTATTCACAAGCTCAGCAAACCTTTCTGGAATAGTTGAAGGTGGCGTTGCTAATCCTCAAGTGAATAACTTTTTCCACAAGACCCGTATAGAAGTGAACGAACAAGGATCTGTTGCGGCTGCGGCCACTGGCGCGATGGTAGTTCCTCTGATGAGCACAACTACGGACAGGATGATGATTGATCACCCATTCTTCTTCTTTATCAGAGACATGAAAACAGGAGCAGTTCTCTTTGAAGGGAGAGTAGATGAGCCAGAACTAGTGTCTACAAACCAATACGCTTTAAATACTGACGATCTGGCTATTTTTGGTACTCAGTCTAACCGAGATGCTAGACCAAAGAACCAAATTTATTATCAACCTTCACAACAGCCTTCTCTTCCAATTGGAGACAGAATCCAATTTGATCCCGTTGAAAGTGAAACTACTCGGACGCTGCAGAGAAATCCTCAACCACAACCCATTGGAAATGCTAATAGGTTTGCAGTTGAAAGTAGTCAGGCTAGTGTCAATAGTCAGCAACAGATTAGACTCTCACCAACCTACAACCAGCGGAATCAAAAGAACGGTAAGCGATTGACTCAATCAAATCGCATGCCCATCGCTCGTTCCATTTCACTTATACCATTGCGGCAAACATTCATCAATCCTCAGAATATAGAACAACCATCATACATTTCATCCGCTTCTCAATTCGTCTCATTTAAATCTCATACTGCTCCGGTGAAGGGGGTGCTATATAATACGGATCTTACCAGGGTAGACGCAATTAATAAAGTTCCATCCGATTTCCAGAGTGGAATAGCCGAGGGAGTCAAGGATAGCAAACAAACCCTTTTATTGCGAACTGCAACTAAACGTGTGGAAACCAATTTCCAGCGGCCGCTTCCCGAAGACAATGATGGAATAAGATTCACATTATAGAATAGATTAGTAGCAATAGTTTCTGATAAGATTTCATGACTGTTAAATAGTATTTTGGGTGATGTTAGCTGACGCATGATTGGCAATTGAAGTGAAAGACATACAATACCTTGATTGCTAAAGGATACATCACTCTTTCATCAATGTTTAAATTAAGACATCAATATTTTCTGTAATTTGTACATATTATGGTATGCTATCGATATACTATTGGTTGGGTGAGATTGCATTTTAGTCTAATCTAAATGTATGTGTGGCCTGTTCCAGGAGTGTTCGGCTCGAGTGGCCCAGTGTTTGTATAATGATTTTAATTATACAATATTATAGTCTGATGTAAATATAATTTTCCATGGTTTAGTATTTAGTTTGTGGTATTTATATGGTTAGAAACGGAAGCTGTGAAGGTGTTCAAGACACTTTTAACGTTGTCGATGTTTTTTTCCTAAGAGATATTTGCGTACATGAATGAATGAGTGAAGATTTTTTTGATTATATAAGCCAGAATTTCGATTTTTATACTGAACGCCAAGGGTTAATTATTTCAATATATTTTGATATCAAACAAAGATGTGTGAGAATTTTTTCAATCGCTGGAAACAGTTCAAAGTGATTGGTCAATAAATATTGGGTATATTTTTGGAAAAGTAGTAACAACATCTCTCTAAAATTTTATTTCGTTTTAACGTTTCTATTGTTTTGTAATTTTTTTCAGCGAAATTTGCCCTGTGATCTATGAAATAAATATTTTGTATCATGTTTGAATAAATATTAAAAACAAGCCCATGTCTTTTAATATAAATTATTTTGTCTATGTTAACTTACTGTCAATGCAAATCATCATACATAATTGTTCACAATCCATACAAACATAGCTTTATTATTTCAAAGATATCATTGGAATATTTTTTAAACTTACTCGTTAAATATACTAATTATTTAACTAATTTTTTACAATTTCTTTTTTGTTGAACAATTAATGTGTTCTTAATCTTATTATTATTATAAGGTATTGGTTAAAAAAGAGTATTTTCGCATTAGGTATATATATTAATTATAGTAATGTATACATGTTTTTCTATGGCGCGTATCATCAACAAATATGTAGACTGGTTCTACAAACGTTAATAGAACAAATGGATACATTTTAACCATGTTTGCTGTGATTATGGAATATGATTGTATTTCTATAGAAGTGGAATATACTAATCTCCGCGATGTACTTCACGAAAATCTATGAGATTTGAATCCGCAACTTTTGAGACCGAAAGGCGTTTTAGCTCCGGACGGGAGTTTTGAAAATCATATTTTTTGTTGCAAATGGTATGACTGTAATAATATAATTTTATCATACACTCGCAAGCCATCAGAATGTGGGTGCTATTAAATTATTGCTAAGCATAAACATGGTAAAATGTACGCTAAAAAAATATCTTTAACGTAATGACGGTTAGCATATAATTTTCAGATGCTTTTAAAATTTTGATATTTTTATACAATGTTAAACAACAACAGATTTAGTACAATTTTAGTCGACATTTACATATCTTGAATTTAGAACACATTTTTAATTAAATGGAAATTAGCCTCAATAGTTTTATTATTCATATCATTAAATATTAATTTCAAATGACTAAGTCATTCATTGTTCCCACAGTATTTTTAAACAGTTGATAATTTCACAAGATTATTGAAATTCATAGTTGACGCAGAGCGTATTTTTAGATCAATTGCGCACAGAATTGTTATCTGCAGGAAATGTCATTATGTGGTTACGTAAAACACTAGAAGTCAAATGATTAAATGTGTTCTAAGACTTTTTGCAACGAAATATTATTATTATTAAATCATGTTTCAAAAATTCAATTTTGAGGACCCAACAAACATATTTGAATATGTAGAATTCGTATCTAATTGAACCTGATAACAAGAAGTTTTTAGAGTTTGAGATTATAATGTATGTATTCTATCTCTAAGAAATTTGTTATAAATGTTTTATTTATTATATACCATGTTCGCTCCCAAATTGGAGTAGATGGATCTACACAGTGAGAAGATGTCCACTCCGAAAATGAAGTATATGGATTTCCACAATCAGACGTATTGACAGATTATTTTTCACGAGAATTGTTTGTCATACAATTGCATAACCCGATGGGAATCTAGTCCTGCATTTTTCGGACCCATTCCCTGGATGTCTAGGCGCGCACGCTACCAACTACGCTATCGTGGAGACAATAGATGTAGTATAAAAAGTTTTTAAAAATATTGGTGGGGATTAACGTTCCCTCTAATTTTTTCGTTGTGTGTGCGGTCCATCAAGTTATGTGTGCAAGAAAAATAGAGGGTAGTGGACAAATATGCATAGATAAAATTAAGTAGTCAACATAATGTACCACGAAATCATAAATTGCATTTTTCCATTATGTAGTTTATGCATAAACCCTATCATAAAATATATTATTACACAAAAAAAAAATATGGTTGGATGTTCCTTTCTTTGAAATGTGTGCGGGCACATGCGCACACCTTAGAGGGAGCGTAGGTTGGAACATGCAGTAATTCTCTTTAATACAAAATTATTAGCCCGCCATTAACTTTTCGTACTCTCACCAACAAATATACAATGAATTCGCTTACTATACACGATTCCTGTTTTATTGTTTCTATTTACAGTTTCCAAGAAACAATTGTTTTGTTTGAACACTGGTTTTATTTTTAAAATGGAATTTAAATTTTAATCTCTTTTTTTTATTTTGCAACCAAAAATTGCCTAAAAAAGATTCATCACTATAAAAATTAAGAACATAAGAGAATAGGCCGCTTTCTCACACTTATTGCGAACATAATTGCCATAACTACATAATTACTTTAGGGTAATCCTTTATTTTTTATTAATTAAAAAATAAAATTGATATAAGAGAATTCAACATGTCTAGGTGCCGTGTCAACTGGAGGTTTTGCGGGTCTCTGCAAACAAACTATTCAGAGAGTTATAAAATTTGATTGAAAAAGTATGTATTCCAGTAATAGTAGTAAGTAGTAAATATTCTATTAGGTATGATTTGAAAATTCAAGAATCTATTATTCATTTTGGGGCACTTTAAGGCACCCCACCCCGCCTTGACTTTTGACCTCCGTTTGACTTTTGAAATAAGTACAACTGAGTCACCCCTGTGTAGAGGAAAATTATATGAAAACAGAAGTATTCATTTAATTTATTACGCGAAAGGTAGTCTGTAATATAATATTATTAAGTCATTTGGTATATAGCATTTGGTATAAGCTTAATATATACTTAACATAGTCGGGACCTTTACCTTAAAAGCCCATTAGCTTACCTTATTCATAAGATTTTGATAGATTTGTTTCTTAAAATACCGCTAGATGACATCATGAATGTGATATTAATAATTAAACCATCGGTTTGGCTGCAAGCATTGACAAGTAGTTATTTTGGATATTAATTATTTAATTAATAATTTTAATTTGATTTTTTCAATCGCTTTTGATATATGGAGTCATTCACCATTGTTACATATCCTTGTGTGAATGGTCATTTAATATGAAAGTTATAATGACTTTATACAAAACTATTCTTCGTGCAAATTAAGCGTCGTGGAAGAATTACAACTACTCGTTTCCTTAAAATATTTATTTCCTTCCAAATTTTTTAGTTTCTTGTTTTTTCGCACTGACTTTAATTTACTTGGGCCCCCCTTTGATTAGTGTTTCAACAGCTCCTGTATCTACACAATTAATTTTTCCTGCATTTATTTTTGAATCAAGTCAATGGTGGATTTAAGCATGTAGAATCCCAGGTGCAATTTAATTATGAGACCCCTATGGCTCAGAACCAATTGTTTTAAAAAACTGTCAATTTTCTTGAATCTTTTATACTATCGTCCAAAATTTTGTGATTTCTTGTTTTTTAGGTCTCACGCTATCTTCACAATTTTTACTTTACTCCGTATTTTTTGGGGCCCGCCACTCGTCAATTTGGATACCACTTAAAATAGGGGCGCGCCTGGTGCGCTTATAGGTATATCCGCTACTGCCAACAGTGGTTTCATCCTAAATAAAAAAAAAATACCAGAGTGGTATTGAATTTAGCCCCTACTCCCCTTTATCTTATTAAAGAAAATGTCTTAACGTTTAAAAACATATTCATAAAAGTCTAAAGAAATGAAATCAACATTACAATATTTCCATAACAAAAACAAATAAGTGCCAGGACAGCGCCCTGGTCCAACCTCATCACGTATCACTCCATAATATACTCGTTTATTTCTATCTTTGCTCTATTATGGTTAATTATTATAATATCATAGGTATTACAGAACGGAGTGTACTTTGCTGACTATTGAAAAACTGTTTGGTATAACAAAACATACATTTATGTAAATCGTTAAATCACACTTATAACCAGTGACGGCTCGTGTATAGGTACTGTGAAACTGCAGCACCCCCTATTTCCACTGCCACTGCTAATAACTAATTTTCAATGTTCTCCATATTTTTATGATGATAAAACTACTACGTTTGGCTTCCTGTTACACAACACACATCATTTTTGCATCAAAATCATTTATCTATAGAATGTGAATTCTGTTGACTTCTCTACACTGGGTAAAAAGCTGCATCTCAATAAACTTGGTATTTGAATCCGCTATCTCTGTTTCTAAGTGATTTCCAAGTGAGAATGAAATATTGTATTTAGACTTATATTATATGTGTCTTATACAACCTTAAACGTGGTTTGTATACATTTTGAAGCCTAGTCCAATATGTTAAAATATCTACAACGTAATAATAGCGCGTATATATAACTTAATAATATGCTTCAGTTACTTATTAACAAGGTTAATATTAGGTATCGGAACGTTGAGTTGAGTTCATCTTAAAAATATGTCAAAAATAATGTAATACATTATCAACTTTAATATAAAATATTTTTTTAGGTTGCAGACAATTCATTCAAATTTATGTAAGTATGTTAATATTTTTTACTGTCTAGTATTTATTATAATAAAACAGCTCAAAAAAAAACAAAAAATGTTTTATCTTGTGGAATGTCTTATTTTTCTTAATCTTAAATCATTTTATTATATTTAAATTTAATGAATATGTGTTCTTTATCACATCATAATTCTTCTAAACAAAATCATCTATTTTTATACCGTGAATATATATTTCTATCTACCAATAGTTAAACCATGAATTATTATAGATGAATGTTATTTTTATTATTCACATGGGGGTTATTAAAATAAGGCTTCTTTGCCTAATAGGGTAATTTATGTGGTTTTTTGTAAAGGGAGTATTTTCTTAACAACCATTTAATTTATAAATTTTATAATATACTGTTTTAATTTTATTATATCCGACGCTGCCTAAGATAAATTCAAACTAATTCCCCTATTCAAATCATGAATAAATAGAGCTCCACCCAACTGTCACTTTTAATTTAAAATCATCTTGAGAAGACGTTTCAACTTCCATTAGTCCAGCATATGCAGTTTTCACATAAAAAATATGTCCAGCTTCAATGACAAAGGCTTACACCGTAAGGTAAGTTCAATTTAATTAAGATTATATATATATATGAAAAAAAAAATGTTTGTATTCAAATTCATAATTTATGGAATAGCATACGGATGAATAGATGTATTAATATAAATTGTCCACCGGTCAATTTTGGAACTAACTTTTTCACCATATAAAAAATAAAAACCGTTCGACACAGTTGACGTGTGGCGACCTCATAAAACGGAGTTTTATATTTACATTATAAAGTTTAATAATATAATTCTTTCGTCTGTTCAATATTATTTTTACTCCGACAATCCTTATTATTTTCTGGTTAGATAAATGTATATTTATTATTTTTTCAATACAAAGAAAAGCAAATGTGATTCTTATAAGGTTCACATAAAACATATGATTAGTGTGGTGAAAATTGTATCACGTGATTAACATGAGCTGTGTTATTACAAAAATGAATCTCATATATATAGGATTGTTACTGTTTTTTTTTTTTAATAGAAACAAATGATACTGTACATAATTAGAAAATGCTCTCTATACATAACTTTGTATATTTTTTGTCATATTATTAGTGATAAATTATTTTTCATTTTTGAAGTTTGCTTTAATTGTCAACCCGCTAAGATAAATTAATATTAATAAGCTATATAGTCACAAAAAATATAACATATTTGTGACAAGCAATTGTTTAGCATAAATTATTTTATGATATAACTGATCCACAAAAGACTTTTGATTATTAAAACACATTATTTTTAATGTAACAATTATTGACGCAAGTGTAACAGTCAAGACGTGAGGTATTGTAAAAAAAATGTGTCAGTTCTCAGAGAAAACATTGAACAAAGGAAAGACAATTCGATAATGCGAACTAATGATATAATTACGGAGAAGAGAAGAGCTCGGTGATCACCATTCTTCCTGAACTTAACCTCACTTAAATCTCGCACCGTTGTATAAAACCAACCTGAATAGTCGGACTTCTGCCACTCGTAAAAGCAAGCTGCGCGCGCAGGTAACTTCGACGCATATCTGAAAGCGCGAAACCTAACCTAAATTCGAATATTTCCTTATTCGAACGGAAAAGAAAATTCAAATAAAAACAAAAGAAAACACGATAAACTGTCAAAATTAAAAACAAAACGTATTTAGAATTTTCTACACTAGTAAATAAATGTGTGTTTATAAAAGGATTTTATTTGCATTCTGATAATATATCGCAAATAAAAAGTGGTTGTCGAAGCAATGGGCGTACTAGCGACAGGTGAGGAATTATAGTTTAATAATATAATAATAAAAATTATAAGTACTATGGTAAAGCAAAGAAAAAAACAGATGGTAGGAAAAAAGGAAAAAATTGTACTTTATATTTGAATTTGATGAGTTTGAACGGACTTACGTGGACTGTTGTCAAGGTTTTGTTTTGTTTACTCATGTTACGGCATAGTGTTCAAAATAACTATGACATGGTAATGACAATAGTATTTTTATATTTATACTGTTGTTTATTATATATCTTATATTCACAAAAAAGGTAAGATTAACAGATACACGAAGTATAAGTTGTTGATTTGAAGGTTTCTGCTGTAGAGAATAAATAATAATAAAACATAGGTTCTTTATATATATCCATTTAAATATTTATGTTCAAGATACGGACCTTTTAAGAGTGTCGAAAGGGTTTAAACACAATATGGTCATATTTTTATATCAAATATTCCCAAAATAGGTGTATTTTTATTTGCTCCTTGATTTTTGGATGTAGGCTTAAAAATATTTTGCTTAACCCTTTCATTAGTGAGTTAATTTGTTATGCACACATATTTTAAAGACTGAAATCTTTTACTGGTATCAATTTAACTAATATTATCATACAATCAATCGAATTGGATATGCCAATTTGTAAACAATTCTCTTCTATTTCCAAACAAACAAAATAAACTGAAAAATTATTCTAAATTGCTAAGAAAGTGGATAGCACTACCACATGTGGCTGTTTACGAT
>JAGVSQ010001214.1:0-30745 GCA_022683975.1 Rhyacophila evoluta | reverse complement strand
GTGCACACCGCGGCAACGAAAGGTTTCTGAAACGCACAAATTTGTGCGCACCGTCGCAACAAAAGATTTCTGAAACGCACAAATTTGTGCGATTCGTAAGCCATGTGTTAATTTAAGATTTCGATATAATTTTTTTGTAACAGGTGAAAACATAATTAGTGAAAGTTAAAGTTACTTTTCAGGATGGACCGAATTCATGGTAGGCCATGGAAAATGAGGAATTTTTCAGAGATTCCAAAGAAGTTTTTCATTCTGCAAAACATAAGTTATATAATTCTATAATTCTTCCTCAGCATTGAATGTATTGGATATGTTAGCTGAATAAAAAAAGTACATAAGTATACATACTATTATTTGTAATAGTTTCCCAATGGGTTGAAAGTATTGCATATCGAATTCTCATAAAAAAAACATTTGTCAAAATAATTTTCACAATATGGGATCCATATGCTTTATGTACAATAATAAGATGATAACCTCAACTGGAATTTTTTCAACTGTCATAATACTGGCCCTTCAATGTATATATCTCATCAATGTTATAAATATTCTGCAATCAGTATCCATTAACGACCTCGCATGGTATCTCTATCCATGCTTTAGGTTTTTTGGTTCAGTGGCAGTGACAAGTCCATAATAATTTCGACAATGCATCGAGGAAAATGACAGGTCGAGGAACGGTAAATGTGGAGTTATTTAACATGGTATTTGATGGTGTTTGCCAGGACTATTAATAATTAATATGAGTGACACACATGGAAAAACGACGATTTTGAAAATGATATATCGATGTTTCACTGTACTAAATTTAAAATACACTTAGGAAATCTTTCCACCTTCAAATGCATTTGATCAAGCTAACATCTGACAAAATAATGTTAAACAATTGTGTTGATTTGTTGGTGGGTAGTATAAAATTACGAATGTGCCTTGAGATGGCCAATTACATAATATTTTTTTTTATACCATGTTTGCTCGAAAAGTGGAGCATATGGATCTACACATTGTGAAGATATCCAATCCGGAAGTGGAGTAAATGGGTCTTCGCAAAGTGAAGACGTCTTAACAGATTATTTTCACGAGAATTGATTGTCAGACAATTACTCAACCCAATGGGCATCCAGTCCTGCATTTTTGGATTTTTATATAGAAAGTATTATCCAACAATCTAATATGGTACAAAAGAGGTATGTCAACTGATATTGGTCAATGAATGTTGCAAGTTTAGATTTTAGTATTGAAGTCACATACTGGATATGAGCAGGTTCTTTGTGACTGTTGCTTCTGGCAGCCAGATCCACTGCAGATTATCATCTTCATGTTGATAGTACAGATTCCGCTTGATTCAAACTATGTCATGATTATGTGTCTTTTTATGTCGGTTCATACTCCCGGAATGCTTGCAAGTAAAATCGCAGAAATTACATGCATAAGGTTTAACATCACTATGAACCATTTTATGTATCTTCAAAACAGACAATGAGGAACTTTTATGCTGACATATATCACAAGTGGCCAGCTTAATACCAAGATGTGTTAATTTGTGCCTTTTCAATAAACTAGATGTAACTGACTTGTAGCTGCAGGTATCACATGCGAAGGGTCTTTCACCAGTATGAGTCATTTTGTGCGTTTTTAAATTACTTAATGCATTACAGCTATAGTTACATATTTCACATTTGTATGGTTTCTGCCCAGTATGTATCATCATGTGACGCTTTAAACTGTTTGAATCATAGCATTTATAAGCGCATTCAACACAATTAAACAGTTTTTCGCCTGTATGGATTTTTTTGTGGCGTTTCAAATGATTCATTGCTACACAACGATAATTACAAAAATCACATTTATATGGTTTAATACCAGAATGAATTTTAACATGTGCCTTAAAATTGCTTGATATCAAAGTCCTATAATTACAGATATCACATTTATATGGTTTGATTTCTTGATGACGCATTTTATGAATACGCATATATGATGTATATCGACTAACAAAATTACATTGCATACATTTTAATATTTTTTGACGATTTTTTTTATCTGGCAATGTATCATTTGTCACTCCACCCAAGAAGTTATGCTTTGATATATGCTTCACTAATACATTTACATTATAAAATACATCATAACAAATAGTACATGCATAATTATTATTACATATTTCTGTTTTGAACAACTTTACTACTGGGATTCCTTTTGATTCTAATATCGTTTTCACAACTGATTTATCAACTATTTTCTGATTGATATGGATTTTTTTGCACGTGAATGAAATTGGCACGGTATATTCTTCTATGAAGTCAACATCTAATTTTTTATTTGTAAGTGGTAGAATTTTTCGAATTTTTTGAGGCAATATATTTTGATATAGCGATAGATGGTTAGACTGACTTTTAAAAATATTCTGATCCTCTCGGTTTAATGAAAATTCAAGTGTGTCAGATAATTCCCTCTTCATCCCGGGTGTTTTGTGAATCTAAAAAAATATGAAAAGATACAGTTAATTATTTTATTTTATCCATTAAAAAAGCTGGTAAGATTCAATCATATAATGTATGTACAGGTAAATCTAAGTGTGTTAAGAATGAATAAATCTGAAAATGAATGATAACAACCAGATCTGTTTACATTTTAAATACTTAATACTCGGACTTTACATTACTACTATTAATGTTCTTGAAACTCTTTTGCTAAATTCAAGTTAATTGCTTTTATTCATATAGTTATAAATACGTTATGTTTGTTTGAATACCACACCATGGCGATTTCAACTTAAGGACTGGCGATTGGCCATAGAGTTAATTTGTTTCATCCAAATATCATCTGCATCTAAATAGAGGAAAAACAAATATATTGGTGATGGGGGATTAAGAACAATCACAAGTGTATGAATATTTGCATTTCATATAATTCTTCTATATGAGTATTTATTAACGTTTTAATTTTGTCATTTAAAATACATTTATAGTTATGAATTTTCAGCCATTTTCTATAAAGCACATCAGCTGCCAGTATTGATAGTGTTACAGCTGCTTCAACACATCATCTTGTCGAAATAGGCAAATTATTATATTGATTACCTCTGAATTTTGGCTATAATTATCGTACAAATTTTCGTTTTCTTCATGATCATATTCCGCAGATATCGCCATGTCAATCGAGTCTTCGCTTATTTCAGATTTTATGTTAAGCCCGTCGAACTCATCCTAAAAGTAAATATTTATACTAAATAAATTATTGTCTATTATGCTAATTCATTTTTATTTAAAATTATCATATGGATAGTGGAATAGAATGTAATTCGATTTGGTAAATATTTAAATTTTATAGATTTATAATGCAAAATTATAACATCAAATCAGATGATTTATCGATACCTGTTATTTATTCAAACTATTCAAATAGGGATCATAACCTTACTTCGTTCTGTAGAAATAAATTGTCGTTTTCTTGTTTAGTTATTTGATTTTTATCAGAAATGATCGATGGTAAACTAAATTGTAAGCTTCCATTTGAGTATGTATTTGAATCTGAAGCCACATGATCGATTGGCTCCTCTTTTACGGCTACCGTTTTCACATTATCACTTTGGATGTCACTTATATTTGACATCTTATTTATGTTTGTGTTTTATTTGGGCAGTTTCATGTTGCCATACTACATATTAACGTAGAAGTATTTTATGTAAACAGGGTTATAATATACATAAGTTATCTTGAAATAACGTAAATAAAAGACGCATTTATATATTTTTTTGACGATATTATAATATCGAGTTCAATTTGTTCCATAGCACAAAAAAAAGTATGTCTGCAATATATATTTTAATTGTCATAATTTATTTTATTTTTCAACAGGATTTAAAAAGAAAAATCATGCATAGTATACGATATTTGAAAGGGGTATTTTTAAAATGAACTTATTCCACTATACGAAAATGTAAAAGAGAAAATTTTGAACAAGTATTTTTTTTATAAAACAGTCATTTAGCATGCAAACTAGTGAAAAAATCAGTTTCAAAGATAGTAAAAACAAAAATAACTTAACAACATCTTTTGTTTTGAATAAGTATAAACATAATCACTGAAATACGTAATGTAACCAAATGAAGTGTTCACATAGTATGCACTTATTTTATGCACTAGCGACATTACAAATATTTGCTCTATTATCTTTGGAAATAAACAATAATCTTTGAACTAAATCTAGCTGTCATGTGAATGATTAGTTGGCCCTATCAATAATGGTTTAAAACACGAATAAAATGGATAACATGTTGGAGCTGAGACTCGTGTCTTCGGAAATAGATAAAACATCACATTCGCAGCTATTTAGCAAGACTCATGTGGAACAATCACATAGTTCGGAAGTGCATACATTAACAAAACAGAATGATATACATGTCAATAGCTATTGCGCGGTAAATAAAGCTATGATATTAAAAAACATAAGCTTCGTATAAAGATATTGCCGTCTTATCCTTCTTCCTGGTGCTAACCGGGCCTTATCCTCGCTCGATATACTTTATATTTTTAATATTTAAAAGCTACATAAACAATTATAGGCCACGTCCAGTATGCGAAAATATTTCAAATTACTCAAAGTAATAAATACAATGAGTAAACTTGCATAGTACTCAGGACTAGGATCTATAAATGCATTTAAAATTTCCGCAGTTAGTGTCTTCACAACGAGTTCACATGATAAAAAATTGTTGGTATTTGATTTCTAAAAAAAATATTTTTACGCAAATTTTAATTCCCAGTCTACCAGATATCCAAAAATTATTTTCAATTCATTAACATTAGTATCAACCTAAAGTTTTAAGTGCTCTGATAAAAAAGATTGTTCCTCCACAATTATTAAATATTTAATGCTGTGGTCAATTATTATTTGTTTTAAATTTCAGGTATATATCAAACCAGAAGTTGAAAGCAGTCCTGAAGTTGAATCAGAATGGGAACGTTATAAAGAAAATTTCTACGATAGTCTGTTTCCACTTAGTAAACCTGAATATGGTGAGTCATCCAGCTCAAGTAGAAGTGAAGATATACAGGTAAGCCTACTTTCTATGTGTAGCATATGAAAACCGAATGAGCCTTTCCTTTTACAGATAAACCATTTTCTTTTTTCCAATATGTTTTAATTCTATAGACTACATATAATGGCCAAATTCTGACTTACAATTGAAATAATTGGGACCTGTTTGGCATTACCCAATCTCTGAATTTCTTAAATCACTTAAAAGCTCATTATAAGGCTTTTCAAAATTGTTATTCACATCTTTGAGCATATTCTTGGTTTATGTACAGCCTGAAGATGTATTTTTTTTAAATTTAGACCACAAATAATACTACATATAGAGTTTTATAGTTTATAATATAAAGCTTAAAATCTATATGTATCAAATACCTATTGTCAGATGAAATTAATAATGTTTTATTTGTTTTAGGATACTACCCTACAAAACATTGTGCCGGTAAATCCTGTTAAATCTGAACCTGCATCACCGTCACGCAGTTTTAGTGAATCAAATGACAGTTTTTCAAATCACATTAGTCAGATACAAACAGATAAAAAAGACTCTAAAATAGTCGACAATTCTTTTGATGTTGAAAATGTTACATGTCATTTGTTAAAACCAGATTGCGAGCTTACTACGAATGGAGATCTTGCAAGACAAGAGATTTTATATTTTGATAAAGATGTTTCTGTGAATTTACCTAGATTGAATATATTTGATTGTAATTATGTCTGTAAAATTTGTAATAAGATCTTTAATTGTTTAGAATCATTGCAAAAACATGGACTTTTTCATGAATCAGTTAAAATAGACAACAGTATGAAAGATGTCAATAAACCATGTGAATTAATTCAGTCAGTCAATTTAAATATAGATGAAGTAATGCCATATTGTTGCGATATATGTGATTTAAAATTTAGTACATCATTTTTTTTAAAAAGACACAAGATGTGTCACAGTGATGGCAGACCATATCAGTGTGATGAATGTTCACTTCGATTTAAATATATTAATAATTTGACCCAACACAAAATGATTCATAATGATGAAAAGCCTTATAAGTGTTTAGTTTGTCCATTCCGTTGTCGTAAATTAAGTGGCTTGAAGCGACATTCTGACAACCACAGTGGAGATACACCGTTTAAATGTGAAGTTTGTTCCCTGTCATTCAAAAAAGAGATTGTTTTAAAGCGTCATAAATCATCACACAATACGGAACGCAGGTATAAATGTGAAATTTGCTCTTCGGTTTTCCATAAAGTAAGCCATTTGACTTCTCACAAAACTATTCATACAGACATGAAATTATTAAAATGTGACATGTGCTCGTCCCAATTTCGTAGGCCATCCGATTTGAAGAGGCACACGGAAGTTACACACAGTGAAAGACGTGCATTCTCATGTGACATTTGTGCTATGAAATTTAAACATTCATGTAATTTAAAAAGGCACAAGGCAAAACATTGTAATGGAAATGTGAATTATCAAAATTATCAGAGTTGTTGTTACTGATTAGCTAGTGAGTAATGAATTTACTGTCTGGGCTTATCTTGTGCCATGAAGGGAATAAATATTCAAGAAAAGCAGTTGGCCACTACTTATTCCTTAGGATCTAAAGGATGTTTCATCTTAAATTTTCTCATATCTGTCATGAGTGGTCTCTTATCCGTAATGTGGTGGCTCTAAGAAACCACCAGTTAGACACAAGTCTTCTTGTTTCTTAAATCAGCGGTTGCATTGTTCAGTTTGTTTGAGTTGAAATCTGGAATCTGGATCTGATCAAAAAAGTATTGAATATTGAGTATTTGATGACTGGTAAGGTTTGCTCGAAAAGATAGGGGCCTATTCTAGGCTATAGAGCTTTACATAGAAACCTTACAATGTGTTGAACACATTTTTCTATTTTCATTTCACAGTGAGGTGAAGGTTTCTCTAGTCAGTTCTATTCCAATAGTGAGATGGTTATAGAGAGTTTTAGACCCGAATAGTCGTATTGCTATGCAGTCTGTCAAAAGTCTATTTAACCCTTTCATTAACTATATTACGTTTTTTTGTACTATCAAGATATTTAGGCATTATTTTTTATTTTCGTGTTATACTATGAAGAAATAAATGAATTACATGTCTTGATACCAAAATGTTTTTTTAATTAGATTTAAAGAACACTAAATTACAAAGTATCAATAAATTATTGTTTTCATCCTCTTGTATGAAGGAACGGATGGATGATGCTGCTTCTCATACATGGTTGGTAAGTTAAATGTCTTGTTTTTGGATCTAGATGATTTAATATTGGTTATTAAATAATGAACCTCAAAAGTGCTATTACTGCCACTACTAATCATAATCCTAATCATAAAATAATCAAAATCCAGCCTCTGAAAGTTTTTGAAATTTTTGTATGTCACTAATCATTTGTAACCAACTTAAAGCTGCCAAAAATCTCTAACTTTTTGTATTTGCTTAATATACTTTGTCAAATTACAGAACTGACTGACCCATAAAGTCTTGAAATCTTGAAAAGAAATCACAAAATACCCATTATCTCAAAACTGCTAATTTGTTAGCACTTCAATATGTGCGCAAATGTCTTGTGAGGACGACTTGTCGCGAACGCGGTTGTCTATGCGTGCACTACCTTGTCTTATGAGCACTTGACCGATGCGCAGCTGTTTTGCATGCAGTTGTCATGTCGAAAGACACGTATATTGGGTGTCCTAAAATGAGCTGCCATTTTCTCTGGCAATTTTTCACCATTTACAATGAGTTTTAATTATATGTATGCGTTATTCGACTGTGTACCATCCCATAATTTATCCTTAAGGCACGAAATAAAAATGTCTACTAGTAGTGGTTTTGTCGCGAAAAATGGCGGCATATTTAAAATGTCATCTCAATTTGAGACACCTTATATTATGAAATAATTAAGAGATAAATGGTGGATAGATTGCCGGTTTATGTCCCGTAGTTGCATTAAAAACCTTTCTAATATGTGTTAAATTTAAGTAGCAAAATATTGGTATGGATTTAGTCATACACTACGAGAAAATTTTACGAAGATCCACTGAGGAGAGAAGTTACGGAGAGAATTGTTTGTCAGACAATTGCTTAACCCCTTAACCCTTTCATTAGTGAGAATTTTTTATGCATCCGCGTTTTAAGCACTAAAATATTTCACTCCTATCAATTGGACTAATATCATAAAATCAATCGAACTGGATATGCCGATTTGTAAATAATGTTCTTCTATTTCCAAACTTCTAAAAAGTTATTTCAAATTATTAAGAATGTGTTTAATATTACCACATATGACCACTTTCATTTCGAAATCAAAGAGCTCTAAAGAGCAAATTTGGACGCATAGGACTAATTCATGTGATATTTATGTGTTTCTGTAAACAGCAATATAAATAATCTTTCATTTCTTTGTAAAATATAATAATTATAGAAATCGCATATGGGATTTTTTCAATGCTGAAGTCAACTTCTTCTCATTTTTTTTCGTAATGTTTACGTATTTTTTTCTAGCCTTAAATGTATGATACAATTGTAATGACTTCTACATATCGTTGATAGTTCTATTTTAAATTCATATTAAAGAAATAATAACATTTTATTGAAAAAAAATTAAGAATGTCTTTAAAAATAAGGCAACAAGACGCACGGACGTACATGTATGTCCATAGCCTTTAAAGGGTTTACATAATGGGCATCCACTTCTGCATTTAAAGAAAAATCTATTATTATTTACAACGTATTGTTTACATTTTAGACAGTTTCATAATGCACCACGCTTCCAAAATGGCCACGGGCATGGAATAAATTATTAAAAAGAAACAAACTATTAAAAAACCAAAGTAATTCACGAGTTTTTCATGCTTTGCGGATTAATTCTGTATACGTGACTTGAAATTAATTTTACTTTCGTTTATAATTTATAATCATACATTTTGTGTGCTGATATGCGCAAAGGCATTTTTAAAACAAATTTTTAATTTGCGCGATAAAGATTGTTTCGTAGGCTTAGTTCGATGGAAAGAAATATTTTTAGAAACATAAAAGCTTTGCATTAATCCAATCGACAAATTTGATACGGTAGGAAAAAGTGCATGAAGTCGCCATTAATTTTTACAATGAAGCTCAGTCAAACGTAATCTTTGATTATGGCAATACTTCACCAGTCCTCTATAACTTTATTGCTGTACCAATAATAAACATCAAATACCAACTTGAAGATATCTCTTCAATCGGTTAATTTTATAGCAGTTCGCTTTACGGAAGCTACGCCAATGTCTCCATGAATATTCTCATAACTCTTCAGTGTAACGTAACACGGTATTCTCTTTAATTTTTACATTAGCCAACGCATCGTCTAGAGGTGACAAATGCCACAATTAAGCACGCGACATGCATTGTGCATTGAGAGAAATTATTTTATGTAGTAAAAAAGGAAAATGCAAATCAATACATACTTACCTCTTACCTGAAGAGCGAATTAAATCATTTTAAATCGTGTATTGAATGCATTTAAATGCAAATGGCTGTATTATTCAATAAGAAAAAAACGCAAAATAGGAAGTCCGGTAATATAGAATGACTGCTGTGAGTTGACAGTTGTAAGATGAGTTGTAAGTGAGATTTGATTTTAAATTAAATTTGAAGTTACCATGGAGACAAACACACGTAGTATAATCTAGCGAGTAATTTAGCACTTCATTAATTTCAAATATACTTTATAATTGGTTATTTGGTGAGCGCCTACAATAATATAAGTGAAAGCAAATTTTACGAGTATATGAAATGGAATTAGACGCTTTTACGGACAAGCGCTCGAAATATATCATCTTGCCAAACCAGGGCTGGATCAGATATCAATTTTACGGGCACAGACCCGAGTTCCGTGCTTGAAATAGTCCCCAAAAATGTTATTTTATTTTGTAATTATGTATCAGCCTCCAGCCGTCTCTCGATAAAACAAAGAACTTCATATACAACACTTCCATGTGTTCAGTGATAATGTATGTGCCAAAAAAATAGACGATGAATACCATGATTAGTCATAAACGGTAGAGTAGCTATCGAGGAGTAGGTGGAGCAGGTGTCGCAGGTGTCCCAGGCGCACGAATTATGAGAGAGAGGGTGTATAACATGAGAGCTAAAAAAATACAAGAAACTATAGAGAGTGCAGCGATTTTACTTTCTCCAGGGCGCTGAATATGTAGCTACGCCGCAAGTCATATATTGAACATTCTGTGTGTCCTGGGTACTTTACTCGAACGATGCAAGCCACTCTTTTAAGATGCTAACAGTTTTTAAGCCTAGGAGATGATAAAATACAAACAGTCCGCGGTTTAATGGCAGGATGGAGTGGAAAAGAATTTAAAAGTTCTTGATGCTTATAATTTATGGAAGTTGTAACCAGGGTGGGCTAGAAAAATTTTCTTGATGAAATCAGGGCTTAACCTGGACTATATGATAATTTTCAATTGTCTACTTATAGTGGTAAAATGTATAATAATATTTAACCTAAAGTATTACACGGAAATATATAATCTTCAACAAGAGAAATTTGGTTTTATGTTCACAGAGGACGATCCGTTGCATAGTAAATGATACATTACCGATTAAACGCGTAATGCATATTTTGTTTTTAGTTTATATAACATATATTATCATAAACGTACTGTTTTCTGCTGTGTCTAATGTGTAGGTTTTCTATAAGGTTACGCTTCATTATATCATTAAAAACTTCATCATTAGATGCATTTCGACCGCAGTTTGTGAGCCAAACCGCATGTTACTATAATCCAAGAATTACACTAAATCTGTTGAATATTTGAGATCACTTGTTAGCATGGGTCGGCAACATTTTGTGGTAAGAGGGCCAAATATTTTACGGGCTGCACTTGGGCCATATGTCACTACAATACGGGCCATATAATATGTCATCCCACATATACGTCATCTCAGTAAAGACGCCTCATGTGTCATGAGAATCGATTTTCTGAATGCATTTTCTTACCATTTTTATTATAATAAATTCAAGAAAAGTTTTGTTTTCACTTTTGAAGTATGATGTTCTTCCATAGTCAATCGTTTAAAATTACGAAAATACTACAGAATTTATATATATATATAGCATGTTTTCTCCCTAAGTGGAGCATATGGATCCCCACAGTGTGAAGATATCCACTTCGAAACTGGAGTATATGGATCTCCGTAATGTAAAGACGCCTTGATAAATTATTTTTCACGAGACTTGTTTGTTAGACAATTGCTTTTTAGATTTAAAAATCCGACAGATGGGGAATCGAACCCGCATTCCCTGGATTGCTAGGCGCGCACGCTACCAATTACGCTACCGGGCAGATACAATTTACCAAGGCAATAGCTTCGCACGCTTTTTCATTTTCAGCCATGGTCACCTTGAGGTACTTTTTACCAATTCTAAATATTTTCTTCTGGTACTTCTTCTCTAGCATTACCCTGTATTGTTCTACAATATATAAACAAGAATCTAAATCTATCTTTGCTGATATTAAACAATTTCATCCAACCATGTTTTCACTTTCAATTAATTTTTTAAAGAAGTTTCGTTTGTTATATCCGAAGGCCGTCATATCGAAATTTTATTGTAATAAAATAACATTACAATTTAAATATCTTTAAAGTAAATTATGGAAACATTTTAGACGTTAGGATACCTTTAAAAATTTCTTGCGTTACAGGCCCGGCGTATATGCCACATGTTTGCAATTCTTATAACTAAATATTTAACGTGTCTTCATTGAGAATTTTAAGACACTCGATAACAATGATTTGACGAAAACATTCTCTGATTGTTTGTTTTAAAAATAGGCATGCTGTATTAAGTACAAAGAAAGTGGTTTGATGTTTGCATTCAGCGGGAGAAAATAATGTATTGATCTTGCAATGACACCATCATTGATTCAGCTTAATCTCAATGTATTTTTTTTTAATTTATCATTTTATGAATTTACTCTTTACGTATCAACACCGTCCTGACATCCACTGTTAATCGAGCATCTTTACAACATCAACTTAGAACCATTTTAACTAAATGCAATATCTCCGTGGCAGTAAAGAAGGTGATATTATCCTATCAATCCGGGGAATGCGAGTTCTATTCCCACATCTGTCGGATTTTTAATAATCCAAAAATGTAGGACTGTATGCCCACTGGATTCAGCAATTGTTTGACAACTAACTCTCGCGAAAGATATACTCACATTGTGAAGATCCAGATGCTCCTCTTTTAGAACAAACATCTTTACACTGTGTACATTTATATGCTCTATAAAAGGATGTTAATAAATATTATAGATAATAAATTTAAACCATTTACAATATGACATATAAAAAACGACAAGAGGGTATACATTTAATTTATAACAAAGCATATAAGACTTTATGTAAATATAAATAAAAGTTGAAGTAGAAATAAAGAGAGATATTAACGAGGTAGGACCTTTCAAGAGAGTTCGACAAGTTTAAAAAATATCATTACTCTCACTCAAGTGGATACTGTTCATAATCGAGGTTATTTTGATAAGCACATCGATGGCATTCCGTATTGGATTCGCTTAGCTATTAATATTACATTAATAATTAGGTATAAATTAGAAGTATGATACATTTTTTTGCTATTATATATCCACGAAGATAAATGTTTTTTTTCTGAGAATTTGTCGTCAGCCAATAATTCAACACTTATGCATGCAATCCTTTATATTTGAATCAATAAAATTTCTTATTCAGATATGAAAATAGAGCTTTCAACATTCACTAATGAAGCGGTTTATCATTTGGCAACGAATAAATTAATTTAAACCAATGTTTAGTCTCCTGAAAGTAAATTATATTGAATTGTGTGTATAATTGAAACGCGTTTAATGCATGAAAATGTATTCATTATAGTTCCATATTTAGGTGAAGAAATTATGGCCAGCTTGTCTATGGTAAAAACGTTAATTATGGTCACGGTGTATGTGTAAATATTGAGTGAGTGTGCGTCGGTGACTTTCTTCGGAGGAATGCTGCCAGTTCGGTGGTGGGATGGTCTTCAAGAGTAACTTTTGAGCGAGGAAACAGGTTGTGCCGAATGTGTACCACAATGGAATTATTTTAACCGTCTAGAGACCGACGAGCCGCTCTGTAATTGGGCATCAGTGAGACGCATATATCTGTACACCAGGGTACCAATTCATCTAGAATTTTTAAGCAGGGATATCAAATGTCGATAACTTTTGAAAAGTTTACAGGAGAGTGTAAGAACTGAATATTTTGCCAATTATTTTTGCGATTATCTTCAAATAAAAAACACATTTTAAACGATTTATTCGTGGAGCTACTTATAAATGGTACATTTATTATCGACCTTAGATACAATATCGTACTTTTGCAGTGAATGTTTCAAGCCCCAAAGGAGTTATTAAATTTCCTTGGGACGTTTTTTTCGAAATATTACTTTGAGTTGTCAAATTAATACGGCACACGCATATATCGTGATACAATAGTACAGCATTATTGAGTATTTTTCAGCTAACAGTGTAGTTAGTAACTTTAAGCCATTAGTATGAGATTACATTTTTTTCCTGACCAATAACTGGATGTATTTAAGCAGAATACGGCACAAATTGATTTTTTTCATTTTATTGCGTACAATACTTTAAAAACATCAGTATTTTGATATAACAAAGACACCCAATCATAAATATCCATCCAAAAAAAGTAATGCTGTTCTAACTAGCAACTAGCAACTAGCAACCATACAAAAATTTACAACTGATAATATATATGAAACGTCCATGTGGCTTAAACGTTTTTGGCTTTGAAGTTTAAATATAATATTACTCAATTAAAAATATTATTGTATCATTGTATTGTATTTTATCGATATATTGCTTTATTTATAAACAAAAAATACACTAAATACAACCAATTTCAAGATTTAATGGGCAAATACTAGCATAATCTTAGTAAATTTCCAAGCACAAAACGATAAAAAATAATAACTTTTAAAGTAGTACGTTTTTCGATAATCTGGCAATAAGAAAAAATGAAGAATATGCCATGTAAGTATTTAAATTTCATATTAGAGCTTTAACAATATAAAAGTTATACTAAATGTTAATGTGCTTCTTTAAATCTTCAATCGTATTTTATTCAGTTAGATCAAAATATGGCTTGGACGTCGTCTGCTTAATTACACATAATTATAAGAGTCACTGTACGTACTTTCATCTAGTATGGCTTCGTCTCAATGCTTAGCTATTGATTCGCAGATAATATGAACGCGATCCTTCGCTTTGAAGTACCAGAACAGTCACTTTCTTCTGAAAAGATCACGCGGACGTCCCAAGGCGGATATTTGGATCTCATGTATGGAGACTTGTTCTTACAGAGATGGATTGATGAAATATATATATCAGTGTCATTATTTTATAGTTAAATATCTCTAGTTCGTTTTTATTTTACCAATATACCAATTTTTCACATACGCAGACGTATAAATTGGCGTAAAGAAAGTAAATTTTCCATCGTAGTTTAGCTCCGAACGAAATGCACGTAGGGTACAGTGTAAAGGCTTATCTTACAGATGTATGGTTTTTATCATATTAGAATTCAAGTGCAATAAAACATGTTTTTTTATGTAACCATGGTAACTCCCATTTTTCAAACAATGACAATTATTCCGTTTCTCCACTCAGAGTTAGGAGACTATTTCATATTATTCTTTTAACACTTCATCGCTTTAGGATTGGTTTGTCGAATTGACCAACAATCAACGTCAACGCCACAAATTGTAAACTTTCATTTTATTGCATATAGTGCTTCGAAAACATCAATACTTTAATATTTTACGATAAAGACACCCAATCAGAAATATACACCCAGAAGAAGTAGCCACTGTTCTTTGTAACCCGCATATTAACAATGTAGTAAAAATTATGTCTACAGAATGCCCATGTAGTTTGAAAGTTTTCGGTTTTGAAATTTATGATAAAGATATAGTATTTATCGTATAAGTATTTTATTTTATATCACAATGTTAATAACATGAAAGTCATACTAAATCTTACTTTGTTTCTGAAATATTTCAACCGCGTTTTACTCGCAATCGATAGATTGTGGCTTGGACGTATTTTGCTTAACTACATCAAATTGTTTCGCACGTCAAAGATAGTTTATCGGGAACATTAAGAATCGTATAATAAACAATGTGAGTACATTCTCGGATATCGCTTCCATGCCATTGACAACTTTTCAATGCATAAAGTCTTATTGATTCTGTTAAAAATACCATCAACTTACATCGTTTCCGTCATCTGCCTGCGAATTAAAGAAAGTTTTTTATTAGTTTAAAAATATGAATTTAAAACAATTTCGACCCTGTCAGATATTTTTAAATACACGATTATCAGGTTAGCTGTATTAGTACAAGTAATTTGTATATGAATACTATTATGATACATACATATGTAATGTTTTTGTGTAGGTGTATAATCAATATCTAAATAAAAATACACACATATGCATATTGCTTTGAGTCGCTAAGAAATAAATCCGACATAATAAATATTATAATGGCTTAGATTTTTCTATACGTTATTATATAAATTTAATAAAATCTGTAACGATTAATTCTAGTTAGGGCTGTTAAATATTCTAATTACTAATTTGGTTGGAAATTACAGGATCAAATTTAGTGACTATATGGGAAAACAAAAACATGAATTTTTCCAATAAATTGAGCAATTGGCCGGTGACATCTTAATAAAGAATGATCTTTCCATATGAATGTTTACACTGTAGAGATTTGTTCCATATTCGCAGCAAATATGGTTTAAATTACGAGTTTGTTTTATTGGTAGTTATTTTGATTTTTATCAGAAAGACACCATTTTCAAAAGAATCGATATCAAATATATAGATTTGTGTTTTATTTTCCAGATTATGTATGTTATCACAAGCTGCAATCAGTCTTTAATTTATGGCGGAACTACATTCTACCGTGGTATAAAGGTTGAAGATTTTGAAGTTGAGTTATTTTAGGGAGATGATATATTAATGTTTAAGTGCAAAGTTATATGAGTCCAGTTTGTATAATATATAAATTGAGTCCAGGACCATGTGGTAGATTTTTTCACTATAACGCAAGTCTTTAAAATGTCGCCCACACTCGCACGCTGACAATTCTTGTTTCTGGTTTTTAGACCTTGCGCCTAGGCTATTAAAAAATATCGTACTTTACAATAAAATATGTGTGCCCCCACATTGTTCGTGCCTTTGGAAGATTTGAATTGATTTCGCTACTTTATGATGCCGCCTGATGCAACCGTGTCTCTGCTTCATAGCATGATACGGCTCTGATTGTGTTATTAAACGCAAGACGTTTTTTGCATCATCATTTTATGCTGTAAAATAGCATTCGTCCAAATAAGGTAATTAATTAGATATTATCACATCTTCAAATTGAAAAAAAACGTTACTTATCAAAGCACTTCAAAACTGCGTGTACAATCTTCTCAAAAAATTAAAAAAAACAACTGAACGTAAATATCTCAAACCATCCGGTAGTTAAGACGTTAGCGTACACGCTTTAGAGCCGGGAATAACGGATTCTAAACTCACAGATGCTCATTTTCTTAATATTCAATGATGTGGGATTGGGTGCTTCATGGGTCAAATAATTTACTGATTACCATGAAAAAAAATCAAAATTAGTATTTCCAATACTCTAGTGGCCATTTTCATACATGAGATCCATGTGCTCCACTTACAAAGCGGACATGGGAAAAGACACATTAATATATCAGTATAATGTTAGTCCTTGGTTTACACTTGGCCCAATCGACGATCATTCGTACTCACGAATAATATAAAATATATCTATAGAAAAAACAAATATTATTGTTCATTTTATATAAATATTAATTTTCTGTTTTAAATTTTAGTATGAAATTTAATCTTTATACTGCCTTAGAATGTATGCCTGTCATATATTTGACGATTATTAGAAAAATGCCTAACTCTTTTAATAAGCCGTTTTTATTCTCAACGGCTCATAGTAAGTGTTATATATGACTGTGTTGATATTCCGTATTATAAAAAGGTAAGATGTATGAAAGAAGGCCACCACACTGCCAAGGACGTATGGTTTTACAATGTCAAGTGCAAACTCTTATCTATCCATAATTTAATAATATAAATAAAACTCGGGTGTTGCAAATAACTTGAAAATTAACATAATATAAACATATATTTTCAGATAATTAGACTTTTAATAAAATGCACTTCGGGCTGACAATTCCATATATGGATCTGTTTAAAATTTTCAAAAAAATAAAAAAAATATTATGAAGCTCCTTGGAGCAAACTTAAAAATGGTGGCCTCTTAAACTATTTTTCATTTATTTATAAAGAACAAACCACATGTTGGTACGCTCGCAAAAACTCCCCCGAGATTTTATCGTCACTATTAACCGCGGTAAAGCAAAACAATACAACGCGGCAGAGTGGAGCATATGGATTTACACAGTGTGAAGATATCCACTCGGAAAAAGGAGTATACTAATACTCGTAGTGTGAGGACGTCTTGACAGATTATTTTTCACAAGAATTATTTGTTACACAATTACTCAAAGCAATGAGCATCCAGTCCGGAATTTTTTAAAATCCGATAGATGAGAAATTGAACCATGCATTTCTTGGATTGCTAGGCGCACACGCTAACCTCTATGCTATACTTATCTGTTATTTGTAATCTCTGATAAACTCGCAAATATATAATTACTCATTTAATAGTTTGATTAAAGAGTAATATAAAAAAATATGTGCAGCTGCTTGATCACGGGGTAAAGATTTGTAGTTGCATACAACATAAAAATAAAATTAATTGTATGACCGTATGCTTACAATTGGTTGTGATGGGTTGACGATCAATCTCGTGAAAACATACGGTTAAGAGTTTTTACGCTATAAAGATGAACTCACTCGAAATTCGGATTGGACACGTCTTGAATATTTTTCGAATATATTTTTTTAAGGATCATCAGTAATGTTTACGCATTCGACACAATTATCGTATTTATAGATGATTTTCATACTCACTTTCTCCATTTTAATGAGCCTCCTTTGACCCACATAAAGTACAAAAGGCGTCAAACAAATTTAAATAATATATCTATAATATAAACACATTTTTTTTGCATTATTAATCAGAAAAATTTACACACAATTCAGATATTTTGTTTATATTATAAATAACGAACGACACGGATGACGTCAATGATTTTCAAAGATATTTTCCTCCATACAAAAAGATGATATACAAAAACTTCTTCTAAATAGATTAATAATTCTCTTCCTCTTCCAAAAACGCTCTATATGTGTAGCATTCGACTGTGGAAAGGAAAAACGACGAAGCTCTCAATTTTTGAAAATATTTATTCAATAATCAGAATGCATACAACTTAATAAACGTTCTATCAAAAGGATTTAAGCTGAAAATACCGAATTAGCGTCTAAATTTAGCTTTTAAGTTTGAAAAAAGGATGGTCTGTGATTTTTTTACACCATGTTTGCTCCTAAAGTGGAGCATATGGATTTACACAGTGTGAAGATATTCACTCCGAAAGTGGGGTATATGGATCTCCGCAATGTGAAGACGTCTTGGGAGATTATTTTTTATGAGAATCGTTTGTTAGACAATTGCTCAACCCACTACTACTCCTAGAGAACTACTTGCTAATCGGCAGAATGATAAATTAGATTAAATGTATTTCTGTAACGAGGGATTACAATTCAATTTTTTGTACCATGTTCGCTCCCAGAGAAGAGCATATGGATTTACACAGTGTGAAGATCAATATGGTGATCCAGAAGTGGAGTATATAGATCTCCGTAATTTGAAGACCAACCGCGCCAAATTAATATCATATTGAATAAATAAAGCACCAGTTTTAGTCTTCATGCACTTCAAGGTTGTGCCTATGTAATGTTTTGACTTTGACTCAAAATCATTAACTAAACGTTTTTTTGTGCTTTGTAAATTTGTTCTACCTGGGTTACCTTCTATTTCCTTTCCACAGTCAATATGCATCTACATGACGCTTTCAAGAACCTTTGCTCCAAGTTAGTATTCTTGCATCCTCCCAGGATACAAAAAATCATGTTATTGTATTGTATTATTGAAAATATTATTTCATGGCGTAATTTTTTTCTCGTTGAAATCAATTTGGAATGGCTGACCGGTAATTTGTCAAACCAGTTGGTCGTATCGATATATTTGTCAGGCTCAGTGCCAGACATGACTAACCAGCATTAAACTGATTCTGAGATAAATAGAGATTAACGAAGGACTTGTTTTTTAAATCTTGAAGCGTTGAAGCAGACTGCTTCAGGCACACGAATCAAATAAATTAAAGATAGTGCGAAACCTAAAAACCGAGAGCAATGAAATTTCCAGAACGTTGAGTTTAAAACTGTGCCACTGTTTTTGAGTAAAAACGGCTATGTCCGAGAAAGAAGCTGATCGGGAATGACTTCGTTAAGCATTAAATTATATATAGTTAACAATTGTGATGATAAACACGTTATAAAAGAACGGATATAATTTTTTGATTTGGATTCTTTTTTAATGACGTCCGTGACTTTGTGTCCAGTTAAATGTCATTTCGAGAACAATGCTCCGGAATTATTTATCAAAGAGGTAATTTCTTACAATGGTATTTTTTACAATGACAACACTGTTTACGTCATAGTAATTAATCTTAATAACCTTAAAATAAAAATATACAATATAATATTATACAATGTCTTTAATAATGCGAAATGATGATTATTTTTATTGAGTTATAAAGATTCTTTTGCCAAAATTACGTTCGTTTTTTTACTGCAATTATAAATAATTTCGCTAATAATAAAATTAAGCAATACTATCATCTGCTGGCTAAATCGAAGCATTTGCCAACTGTTTTTTTCGTCCCTTAACAGCAGGCCCATGCAGTCGTGGATTTAGCACTTGAGGGGCCCCAGGCACAATTGAATCCTGAGATCCCTAAGCCCCAGGCGTAATTGTTTTTTAGGTCTCAACACACCTTAAGGTTTCTACTTTCGTCCAGAATTTTGTACTTCCTCGTTTTTTTTGTCTCGGCTGTCATAACATTCTTACTTACATCTGGACTTTTTTAGGCTCGCTCCTCGACAATTTAGAGGCCGAAGACGTGCGCCCATAGGTAAATCCGTCACTATCTGAGCCTATGGTTTCTGGCATCCTGGAAAATTTCTTCATAATTATTTAAAAATAACGAAAAAACAACAAAAAAATTAGGAATACATTTAATGTATAAAAACGTATTGTACAGTGATGTCAACTACAGTAAAAAAAATCGTGTCGTTGAATGTGACTTTTTTTCTATATATACGGCAAGTTGGTGCCTTTTCCATCTCAAAAACGTCAAATTTGAATAATATTTCATTTATTATTTTCACTTTCTCTTTCATTTAGAAGATTATTGATGGTGCTCCGAAGCATATGTCACCCCAGGCAACTAACTGCTGTAGCCAGTACCTTGATCTGACTCTGCTTTATAGTCACAATAAATATTAGACGAAACCAATTTATTATCCATAGGTATGTCTTTATATAGATAGACAAAAAATATTTTCAAATATCAGTTTGATGGTTATTCATTAATTAAATGATTATTGTAGATATTTTATAGCGATTATATAATATCGAATGTGGAAAGGAAATGGATATAGCCCTCTGTTTTTCAAAAAAGATTTTATTCATAATAACAGTGTATACAACTTAATAAACTTAAATTTGGAAAAAAGATGGCCGATGAATTTTGCAATCATGAAAAAGAACCTCCGCCATATCAATTCTATTGTATAACTTATTAAATTATTATCATATTGAGTCAATAAAGAAGCAGTTTGAGTCTTCGTGTACTTCAAGATTCTGCCTATTTAATGCTTTGACTTTGGCCCAATATCATTATATAAACGTTTTTTCTGCCTCCTGTAAAATTTTCTCTGTATATGCTTCATCCTTTTTCCTTTCAACAGTCGATATGTTTGACTTAGTAAGTAAATATTGTATAGGCAAGACATATTGAAAATTAACAATTTTACGCATTTTGCTTATTGATAAAAGTTACTGTTTTGCGATTAGTTTAATATATACAAGATTTATCACAAGAAAGAGACAATAAACGATTTGATATTATATTTTCAGGAATTGTTATGCATACTAGGCATCCTTTTGTGAGCGGATGTGATAAAGAAATGATTAGAAATAAACCATGTATATTGCTGACTAATTGAGTAAAACACTTTTTGCAACAAAGTCTTTGCAAATCACTTTAATATACAATAACAATGGGCCGTAAAAAACTAAATGTGTTATTTCGAAAATTGTTATTAGTTCCTTTTGTATTTTATTGTAGTGTTGCAAGCGTAAGAAATAAAATGTATCCACTTATTTGGAAACACATATACGCAGTCTGGCAACACAGCAGAGGCATTAATTTTATTTACATTAGGAAATAAAACAAAAATTGATAATGCACTGCTAAAGAATATACAATCGGCTGTTTTGGTCAATATAAATTTGTGTTGTGAAAAAATGTTTTCTTATATTGACAACAGTGGGTTGTCGAATTACACACATGAAAGATGCGCTTGGAACTCAAGTCAGGCCATACAATCAATCGATCACACCCAGAAGGCTTTATACCATACGTTCACACCAAATTATGTATTTTTATTGCTGTATGAAGTACACCTATCCCCTGATTAACACTAAAGATAGGTTCATTAGAAAACCGTGTAAATCAAAATTGTAGATTTTACTACGGAAAACCGTGAAAAATCGAAAAAAAATTAAAATGTACATAATTTAGTAATTTATTTCAACGTAAAATAAAAGTATACAGCATATCAACTGTGGAAAAAAAGACGAAACTCTCGGTTTTTTCAAAAAACTTTTTTTTCGCTTAAAATTAGCTTTAATGTTTGAAAAAAGGAGGGTTTGCGAAATTTGCGACCAGGAAAAATAACTCCCATCATTTCAATGTTATTGTTTTTTTATTAACTTAAATATAATAATTAAATTATTATCAGATTAGGTAAATCTCGATAAAAAAACACTTTTTTTCACTTTTACACTAAATACGTTTAAAATACGTGCATTTTAAGGTTATATCTATTAGATATTTTGACTTGGCCCAAAATCATTAAATATACGTTTTTTTGCCTCCTATAAAATTCCGTTACGTCCTTTTACCTTTCCATAGTCGATATGCAATTTGAGAAAAATAAGTAGCTTTTAGTAGTAGCTAAAAGTTTGAATCTTTCAAACCAACCATGGCTCGCAGAAAAGGGCAGCGTCTATCAGCTGAAGAAGTAGTGGACTGATTTTCATTTTTTTTCAAAGCCTTGTCTGTTATTGTATTGGTATCAATTGGAATCCGCCTTTGAGCTGTATCTTCTAGCCATATCATTAATGCTTTTTCCATTTTTCCGTTGCAACATCTCATACGTAAGAATCTGTGTTCACACTTGTACAAGATCCAGTTGCTACACTTTTTCTAATGGAGTCTTCATTTTTTCTTATTGTTCTTATTGTGAATTCATTCATGGAATAAAATTAAGCAACATCTGTTACTCTGTCTCCATTACGTAGACAATCTAAAATTTAATTTTGCTTTCTAAAGATTTAAATGTCCTTTTTATTTGATTTAAAAAAAATAATTTAGGTGGACTGTAAGTTATGGGTGTCATATGATTCTTGAAGGGATCGTGTATTTTTGACTGTGTAATTTGCAATATTTTTTCAACTATTGCGAATAGATTTATTAGAATTATGAAAATCAATTTGATTGCAGAAACCAACTATTGCCGACCTGTGCGTACCTCAACTCAAGAAATGTTTTATTATATAACCTAAAAAATGTACCAAATTGAGGCCGCTACATGAATTTTAAATATTGCACATATGTAAATACACTTTGTTTTGAAATGATTTGAACCTTGAAAATAAGTACTATATTTAACTTAATGCCAGGTCATCTTTTTTTATGATTCCACTCCTCAGACCCTTGTGATAGTTATGATTTTAAAGCAGAAGCGACAAAAATCAATTCTCAACGTGTAAAACCACTGTAAAACTATTTCTAGCTGAACTAAATAATTTTGTCGGCAGTTATTTCCTTTGCGTCGTTAGTATGAAAAATTTAAATACATATTTTTTGCTTTTCAAAACTAGATATCTTCTTGTTGGGCATCATCTTGAAGAACGTATCGACTTTAGAAAAGAAAAAGGACGTAACCTACACATAACAAATTTTACAGGAGAGACAGAAAACGTTTATATAGGGATTATGGGCCTTTGGGCCACAACTTTGGAGTGCATTAAGACTAAAAATGATTCTTGCATATACAATATTTACTTACTAAGTCGAATATATCGACCGTCGAAAGGAAAAAGGACGTAGCATATACAGAGAAAATTTTACAGGAAGCTGAAAAAACGTTTATTTAATGATATTGGGCCAAAGTCAAAGCATTAATAGGCATACTATTGAAGTACACGAAGACTACAATTGTTTCTTTATTTACTCAATATGATATTAATTTAATAAATTATTTAAGAAAAACCAATGAAATTGATTGGCTGGAAGTTCTTTTTTCCTGGTCTAAAATTTCATAGGCTATCCTATTTTCAAACAAAAAACTGAATTAAGCACTATATAAACATTTTCAACTTACACCCTTGAGCGTGCATTAAATTGTATATATTGTGATTATCGAATATAAGCTATTTTGAAAAATTAAGGGTTTCGTCCTTTTCCTTTCCAGAGTCGATATATTTTTTACCATATCCGCTTGGAAAGTGGAGCACATGAATCTCAATAGTATGAAGATTAGCACTCCAGAAATTAGAGTTTATTGATCTTCTCATTGTTCAGTCTTAGTATGACAGATTTTTTTCCGAAAGAATTGCGTATCAGCCAATTGCACAACCTAGTAGGTATGCAGTCTGTATTATTTTAAGGCTGTACCAATCGACCGCGTAATATCTGATTCTGAACCGTGTATTTTAGCCTCTCAGCTACTGGGGAGAAACATTATTATTTATTACAAGAACAAAACACCACTGCACAATTTCAAGCTTGTTTAATTATTACTTGATAATCGGCAGGATGATAAATTAGATTAAGTGCATTTCCATGACAAGAGTACAATTCATTTTTTTCATACCATTTTCGCTCCAAAGAGGAGCATATAGATCTACACTGTGTGAAGATATCCACTCCGAAAGAAGAGTATACGGATCTCCGCAATGTGAAGACGTCTTGACAGATTATTTTTCACGAGAATCGTTTGTCAGAAAATTGATCAACCCAATACAAATGCAGTCCAGCATTTTTAGATTTTTAAATCCGACAGATGGGGAAACGAACCCGTATTCCCCGGATTGCTAGGCGCTCACTCTACCAACTGCGCGAACCGGCGAGACAAATAAAGAAAAAATGAATATTATGCAACTGTAGTATAAGATTTTAACTGTGCGTCAAAATAAATTTACCGTGTAAATAACATTTAAATCAATAAACACTGTGGCTATTTTCACCATTATGTACTTAACAGTGTCACACTTCGTTTGTCTCTCAACTGAATTTGAATTCAAAATCAACGAGAATAATTATAAATGTCCAACCTCTTACATTAGTTTGGCTAAAGAATTCCGCACAAGTCATACATTGCGCAATTTAACTTTCTTTTCTAGAAATGTATTATATTTAACAGGATTTCGGTTTTTCCATCGCTCATTGACTGGTGTTTTAACAACTCACTAAGTCTGCAGAACTCGGCTGAAGTATTATGTTACTTCCTATTTAAAGAATTAAGGTGACACATAATTATATAATCACATTTTTTAACGTACCTGTTATTTAAGGATGGTCTCAAATTTGGCACCTCTTTTGAGTAAAATTATAAAAAAAATCGTAAATAAATAAAAATATAGAAATGAGTTTACTATCTAAAAGTCTCCATGAGTCTTCCCGGTAGCGTAGTTGGTAGCGCACGTGCCTAGCAATCCGGGGAATGCGGATTCGATTCTACATCTGTCAGATTTAAAAAATACGAAAAATGCAGAACTGGATGTCCATTGGGTTAAGTATTTGTCTGACAAACAATTCTCGTGAAAAATAATCTGTCAAGAAGTCTTCACATTCCGAAGATCCATATACTTCTCTTTTGGGGTGGGTATCTTCATGCTATGTAGATCCATATGCTCCACGTTGGGAGCGAACATGGTTTAAAAACATATAAAAAGTTTCCTACAGTAATTGGCACTACAATAATAAACTCCGCGTGAATTTGTACTCAACAGTTGCTAACCGAACAGTTTTACCTGTTTTACAAGAGGCACAAAAACGTATATTTAATGATTTTGGGCCAAAGTTCAAATATTAAATAGACACACCTTTAAAGTGCACGAATACTAAAACTAACGTTTTATTTACCCCAGCTAATATTAATTCAATAAATTGTTTAAGAAAATTTATAATATTAATGTGGTGGAAGTCCTTTCCACATGGGTAAAATTTGACAGGCCATTCTCTTTTTAAATTTAAAAGCCCACACTAGAGACTAATTCTCAATTTTCTGCTTACACTATTTTTTATAGAGGATGTATTAAGTTGTATACATTGTAAAAACGAATAAAGCCATTTTGAAAAAAGAAGAGATTTCTTCGCCTTTTTTCTTTTCCACATCTGAATAATATATAATACATCAGCTTGCCTTTTTCTATCTTGAAAATTAATGTCGAATTGTCTTGAATTAATGTCGTTTCAGATGGTGAAAAACATAGGGCATTTAAATATATACAGGTATATACATGAAGATGTCAGATATATTTTTAAAGCCATACTGTTGTTGTATTATAGAAGATTAAAATTGAAGTTTATAATATAACATAAACTATCTAAATTATAATTAAATAGGCTAATTCCAATAGATTATGGATTTTTTGTTGTTCTTTTTAATACTCCTATTATTTATTATTTTCACTAGTGATAATTACTAATTTAATATTTTATTGTTAGTATGTTATATATTTGCTCACTACCCAGATATAATGTAGCCTAAAGATGCCGAAAGGTAAAACCCGGGTCGCTAACAGTGATCTCACATATGGAAGTTTACCAGTTTTAAATAATTTAGAATTTAAACTATCTAATTGATTGAAATACGTTTTGTTTTTTAAATCGTGCACCGTGGATACTCGATAAAAAAATCCTATGGCGACAATAAGATAATTTAGTGTTAAAACTCCAAATATATGAACACATGTCTAAAACTTTCTTCATAGTGTTACAACTGATATATTATATATCAAATGTAGGTGTCATTGTATTAAATCAAATGTCTGGCGTCGGCTTTATCACGGTGAATCTGAACAGCGATTAGACACACTTGGGTAAAACAGTCAAAAAGTCAACTATAAGAATGTATTTTATAAGATTCTTTTTATATAAATACCGGATATAAGGAAATTGAATAAACAATACAATCGCTTTGAATGCAGTACACACCTGTGACTCGTCCACACATGACATTACAATTACAAGCTCTCAATCTTAAAAATATGCCTTCACATTACAATTGTCAACTCAGGATGAGTCCAGCAACAACTCTCTTTAACTTTACCAGTGTGGCTGTTTTTTAACTTGAAATATCCAGTAAGCAAAGTTCATCGACATGTCAGGAGAGCCGGGAAAATCTTGGCACACCTCCGAATATAAATGAAAATAGGTTTTAATTCAAAATGAACTAATTAAAGATGAATCAAAATTGTAAGGATACAAATGGGGAAAATTTCTCCGCTTATAATCGTAGGCATTGCATTACTATCATATACTGTCGTAGGATGAGAATAACCTAACAAGTACAGTATCCAAGTCTTGACTAAGGTAAGTTTTATTCGCACGTTGTCGTGGCCAATTTATACGACAGAAAAATACTGCTTGGTATGAAGTATTTTCATAAAAATTATCGAGATAAGAATTAGTTATTTTGTTGCGTAAAGAATCGCTCGGAGTGGATATTAAAATAATACAATTATGCTCATGTTTTTGAGCTCTTCTATATTTTAACTTTATCGTGAGTCTGTATTGTTAATTATATTTACGTTTGTAACGTCAATATATGATATTAGGCCAATGTCGGTTATTGTCCTCTTTTTCTTTTTATAAATCTACAAAAATGAGTTATATTTAAAGAAATTGTATGCCTTATGGTGAAGGAGTAAAGTATTGAAATTTATAGCAATAGACTTGCGTGTATTATGCTTTACGTAAGGAAGTCAATGAAGATTCAGGATAGTTTGATGTGAATATCTTGAAAATGGGGCAGTGATTTGTGCAGTGACTTTTATTTTAAAAGTCATGCAGCGACGTTAGAGGTGACTGAAACACGTGATATGGGTGCATAAGATGAACTCTAGTTCTTAAAATAGTAATGTAGAAGAAGACATAGTAAATCCCGGTGAAAAAATCTATAAAGCGTCTATTAGAGATCAGAGCGTATGCATTATTAGGATAGCATAGAAATTACACTTAAATGCAGTTTAAAAAATTAACCGTGGTTTATCAGTTAATAATTTCTGGGATAAACTTATTATTCTAATGTTATTATAAGTTTATTAATCCACAGTATATAATCATGTAAAGTTGTGACAGTTTATGGGGTAATGTAATTGTATTTTGAGTGGTGGCCACTTTTTAAAATCGCTACCCTCACCATGTGAAAGGCGAACGCTCAGAGAATGAGGAAAAGAGACGCGACACTCGTTTCCCATGGCGTCTGCCGAGAGAGACGCCACCATACACAGAGAGGGGTCAATGTGGAGGTACTCATTCATAAAACCAATTGAAAAATCTTTTTAAAACCATTCCGCGAATGTACCCCGTACCGAGAACACTTCCTTCAATAAGACCGGTTTAAACACTTCGAAACGAATTAATTTTGATAAAAAATAAGTGTGTGAACATTGTAAATTCAGATCAACACGAGTCGATATACAATACTTCCGTTTCCGGTAATTTCTAATACTAAAAAAGACTTAAATTTAATAATACGACTAAAAATATTAACACTAAAAACATCGTGTATTTGCCCAATTGTGAAAATTTTAAATTCGAAATCAGATAATAAGGATGCATTATTTGTGTCGTGCTACCCTCCACCTAAGACGTTGACGATCATCTAGGAAAATGATTATATGTCAAGCAATGTTTAAAATATTTCTAGTTTACAGCCCTTCTGGGATAACATTGATATTTAACACTACCGATAAATGGAGCTTGATATATTTGATTTAAAACTCAAAGTAATTTAGTAAATTAGTAATTTACATACGTTACTATTTGCGATTTGACTTTCGTTTTTAGTTATCTTCATGATGCATACACATGAATAATTTTCAAGTATTTGTTTAAAAGTTTAACTTATACACCTTTTCGTTATCTATACGTACAAACTAAACTATTACAAGCATTTGGATTTTTCGTCATTCATGAATATGGGGTTCCTTTACTTGCATCTTATCCGTATGGATATTTAAGTTTTTAAAACACTATTGATAATTATGAATTTAAATTGTTCATGTGAGTCACTGTTATTGCCATGGCTATTGTGTGCTATAAATACTTTGCACATACGCTGTTGAATATCGAATCATCGTGCAGTAAATTCCTGTAAATGCACAAATAAATGACGTCCTTTCAAAGTGTATTTAGATACAGAAAACCATAAATATTGAGTAAACTTAATTGACTGACAATTATTAAGCAGTATTTAAAAAAAATAGTCAGCATGTATTCAAAAACTCAATTAATGTCTTTAAACAAAGATAATAATTTGTAGTACAGTTCATGAATTTTTATTCTAATCTAAGAAACACGTTTTAGGCAAATACACAAATTCGATTTAAATAATTATAAAATAAGTATACCCACTCAACATACTATAAAAAGAAACCTTACTAAATTTACCCACAGCAAAATTTATTGGTTAATTTTCTATTTATGACTGTAAAGTTTGGTGAAAATTTTGAACTAATTTATTTTATAAAAACAATTTTAATTTATTTGACCAAATTGCACTGTCTTTATGATTCATGATACTTGCATTCAAATTTCTTTAGTGACACTTATATATTTCAAACACCTCAAATAAAAAAATGTGTCGTTTCTAGTTAATTTCACTTTTAGTTCTATTCAAACTTTCATTTACAATCTAGCGAGTGTGAATCCTTTCACACTTAATAAAACTATACCTTAGACGTACAAAATATAAAATTTGTTTCATTTTAATGTATAATTATTCACGTTTGAAATAGTATGGGTATGGGTACACTTAACACCACTAACATAAAAAATCTCTCATATTGGTGATTTGTGAATTTAAAGTTTTTAATAAAATATTGGAAGTATAGACAAAAAAAACTGGATATCTGCTCAACGTCACTGAAGAGTAAGTATTTTTATTTCATTGTAATAATAAATTAACGCTTTAGTGTAAAATATTGGTCTGATTTTATGAAGTAATTGATTTAACCATGATCCATGCAATTCTGCCGTACCTTTGAAACCGCGGCATATATAAAAGTGGTGCAAATACAGAAATGCCAAATATCATTTGCTTGACAACAATTGCTTACTTCAAATATAATGCTATTAGTTTTTTATATTACTTTCATTATCAATTCTATAATTTCTATAAAGAACAATTCCTTCATTTACAAAAAATCAGTGTCTTTTGGCAAGCGTGATAATCTTTCTATGTGGCTGCTTAACTATACATTAATACGTGAAAACCTTAGACTTGAATATTTTGTAATGAAATCTAGTGTATATATCTATTTAAATGTTCGTTTGCTTAAAATCTTAAATCTCCAAAAGTTCTTCATTGATTGCTTTGAAATTTTGATGCAACGTTGCATTTAAATACACGCGTGTTTTTATCTACATACTATTACATATATTACACCTGTGACAGGTATACCATGCTTTACAGCGCCATTATTTTTAACCAGACTAAGCCACAGCAACGCGTGGCCGGTTACAGCTGGTGTTAAATAAGAAAGCTCACTTCTCGATACCAAAACTTCAGGATATCTCTGACTAAGAACGGGGCGTGTCGATACTGGAAAAAATCTATATGATTCATTAGTGAAATGATGTATTTATTTGAATCTAAATTTGATCATTCTTATAATTATTTTGATATGCAATTCGTCACACAAATTTGACGAAATTCTTTCTTAAAGATTATAAATATAACAAAATGAGCCATAACGCTTGTATATATGTATTTAAACGGACGTAATTACAATATTATTATCAGAGCAGGATCAAGCTAGCGGCAATAAAGACAGTTGCTCGGGGCGTCATATGTTAAGAGCGTCATCAAGGATCTCTGAAAATAATATATTAAATGAAATGTTGTTTCAATTCGACCTTTCTAAGATTGAAAAAGGCAGGTTGATGTGTAGAGACACGTATTTTAGCATCTATTTAAAAAAAAATAGCGTTTAAAATGAAAAAAATTAGCATCTATTTAGCATCTATTTCTTAATTACGAATTTGAAGTTAAAAAGTCTAATTTATACAT
>JAGVSQ010001213.1:0-23356 GCA_022683975.1 Rhyacophila evoluta | reverse complement strand
CTCGTCATCTCTCTTCAATACAGGTAAAAATATGATAATATATTCAATCAATGCCTTCACATCTTTTTACAGCTATTAAGCTCAATAAGATCATTTTATAACCACCCTGTAAAATAATTCACTATTGATAATATTGTAAAACAACCGTATATTACTGAGAAGCATACGACGTAAATATATATGGTTCAATGTCATGATAGAAAAAAACGAGATAAATACTTTTTCTGATCTCTATGTCCCGATGTAACAATATGAATAATGTATAATATGATACAAATCATTCACGACCTTTTTGCAAAATTACTTAGCAAAAACAATGTATTGATTACAAAACAAAGAATTGTGTTAATCAAATTTTGTCGTGTCATTTAATATTAATGTACTGACACTGTTTGTGGAAAATGAAAATTTTACACTTGTATGTTAACCACAGCGAAGCTTTCGAAAAAGCTATTCAATGAAAATTTCGCGAGCTGTGAAATTTTCCTTTGTTTAAAATTATATGAGGGTAAATAATGGGATCCATATATGATTCGAATTAAATTTTCACTGGCATACGAAGATATTTTTTTAGAAAAATACGTTCGATGCATAGTTTCGTAATATATAATATTTATTGTTTACGTTTTTCGTATAAAATACAGTGATATAATAAAATAACTGAGGACAAAAATAAAACTAGTGATGATAATTTTTTTGGAATAGGTAGTCATGCACTCGTGTAATATCATCTTTACAGGTCACATCTCTCTACATCGAATGGCGAAGTATTGACATTTCTCATATAACGTATATTTTTTGCTGTCGTGAGCAAACGTTTATACAATATGTAATAAATTAGTAATAATTATTTTCCTGTATTCAGTAAAACGAAATTTCAGTGTAACAAAACAAAAATGTTGGTCCCTAGAGTTTCGTCATAACGGGATTCTACTGTACATAATTTAAGTCCTACGATCAGAAATATGATTTTATATTTCCTTTTTGCAATCTAATTTTCTATTTAAATATTTGACTTCTGTAACAATGAACATTGCGATTAACCAGTGTACTATTTTTACGTATGTTACAATATGTACAAATATACTTTTTCTGATCTTAACTTACTTCAGATATGCACTACCTTCGTTATAATTGATTGACACGGTGTTGAGGAATCTTCCCTGAATGTATTTTAATAAACCTATTCCATTTAATTGTTTACTTTTTCTCATTACAAAATATTTGTCAGTATACTATCAAATATTAAGATGGGTATTTTAACAATATTAAAGAAGTAATCATTAAATTCAAACTTCTTTAGAAAAATTACTAAAATAGTGGAATGTCTCCTCATTATAAATCAAGAACTGATTGTAATTAAATACGGAAAACAATAAACAAGTTTAGGCACACAATTTATTTATAAATATATGGAAGCGGTGTAGTTTTAAAACTTGCAATAAAGTTGCATTCTATTCAATACATTGAAAGAGAAAACGAACACGGTATATTACACCATTTCGTTCACCCGTTTTGAAATGGCTTTTCAGGAGTTTAAGCGCTCATTCAAGCAATACAGGTTGCCAATCTCTATGCTACGCCATTTGAGAAGAACCTGCCATAACTCATAACTTAATGTTCAAGTATTCCCACTGGCATAGACCTTCGCGATTTTGCTTTATTACCGTTTTAATTAATAATATAGCCATGGCAAACGGGAATCCCGTTTGCAATTTTTAAAAGAAGCCGCCTGGATGCAGCTTCGTTTACCATGTTAGAATAATTAGTAATTAACATCGGTTGCTGACCTTTGGCACCTGACTTTGTATAGTTCAATTCATTGAATGTTAATACTTTTATAGTTCATCCTCTCAAACGAAGATTATTCGCGACAGTAAATGTTATAAACAGTAAAACAAGGAATTGCTTTTGTATTCGTAAAAATATTTATGCACGACAATTGATATATTATATTTGTAACTTTACAAAGTTATTTAAACCAAAAAATCTAGTTACGTGTTCTTGCAAACGTGTTTTTATAAACGTGTCACAAATTGTTTTCCATGGGGATCGGTTATCAGATAATCACCCAATTTAATAGGTTTCCAGTCTTGTATCTTTAATTCATTTTTAAATCCTTTGTTTGACCTAAATTTGATTAACCCTATTTTTTATTTTTGATTTGAATTCATGGCATCCATTACCTAAACTTACACATTTATCGAACGGCTAACGAGATGAGACATGATTTATCAAATAATACACAACATGCCACGTGTTAACGGCTGCCAGGTATGGACAGTACTGGCTAGGAACAATTATTAATGATGAGACATCACTCTATTTGTATAAATTTAACGTTATCAAACCCGTAGAGAACTCACGCTTGAACTTTGCATCTGTAGACTATTAATAACGCAACTACTGGGGATGGATAACCTTCTGCGTTGGATCATTAATGAAGAGAATTTGAATTTCTTTTTAAAGCTTTTTTTTCAACTTTTTTCTGTTCTGTTTTCTCGATTGGTCGATCGATTCAAAATCTCAAAAACATTGTATTAAAACAAACAACTGTGCCCTCTAAAGAAATTAAATGCATATAACAAAATATTTATTTTGACAAATAAAAAAACCATTAAATTTCATTTTTACACCGGGACCTTCACTCTTAATATATTAATATCCAAACTTATACAGATACTAGTACTTTGAAATAATGTACACTGGTGTGTTCTTTATTATTATTTCGATGTATTGTTTGTATCATCGTGTATTTAGATTTTATCTTCCTTGATAATGAATTAAGTGATAAATTTTAGAACTTTGATAAAAAAGATTTGTTACGTAACAGGAATAGAAATCAGAAAGAAAGCATAGTCCTCAAACAAAACATCGTTGACTATACACTAAATACTATTAAAATGCACGAATCTTACGTTTGGTTATTAAATAAAATAACTGTATATTAAAAAAAATGGTACAATTGCCACACCTCTTCTAAATTCATAATTGGCACGAAGAAGTCGCTTAATGTTACAAAACTGAAGAACGTTTAATTTAAGAATAGATACAAGTATTAAAAACTAATCGTGCAAATAACAGCATTTTAATTAAAGAAATGACGTTTGAATCTTTTCTTTCATAGTATTATTTTATTTACCAATATATTATATAACTTATTATTTTATCGTTTGAAGGAAAAAAGTATTGTAAGTTGATATTACATCACAATTCATGAAACATAATTAGAGATGACACAACACCTTTAAATTAAATATGAACAACTATTTTAATGATGTTATCATTTACCAGGTTCCACAAATGCATCAGCAAGCGACGATGAGACAGCTGCAGTTGACGATGATATAAGATCATCATCCTCGTCAGGACTTGAAGTTGGCGGAGCTGGTGAACCAATTGAACCAGGGGAACCAGGAGGGGAAGAGTCTGGGATCGGAACGGCGTCTCCTCCTCTCAAGCTCAGAAAAGAGAATTGTAAGTATATACATGCAATATTTTTAAAATATGCAATACTGTCAGATACTTATAGATTTTCCCAGCAATTTTCATACATGATGACCAGTGTTAGTTTGTCTTCAAGATGTGTAATACGAACACACAAAATTACAGTTAGTCTATAGCTAGTGAATTATACTAACATGTTTGATGATGAATACAAAAATTTAACATATTTTTAATAATTTAAGATTGTTATTTCGTTACTTTTATCGAAAATTATTCATTTAACTCGGTCACTAATTTGTTTTTAGTCTGTGAATATTATTTTTTCATAGATATTAGTACTAATTTATTGTATCTAGTTTCAGAGATATTACGTATGAAGTTTAAATAATTTTAGATAGTTGTCTAATTACATTATTTCGTCTGAAAGCATCATTAAGCTCTAACATAATACAATTATTATCATTTCATATTTTATCATCATCTCGTCAATTAAGATTCTAATTTGTATGTTTAAAAAATGCTGTTATAAAAGATTTTAGTGAATATTAATAGTTACTAAATAAATATACTCGTATAGTAGGCAAACTTGAAGCTTTTGAGTTAACGAAGATATATAATTTTTCGGTATTTATTACTTTAAAAATAACACGCCTTATTTTATTACGTTAAATGTACTAAATTAGTATTAAACGCGTTGCTTTTTAAAAGAGAGGTGCGTTTATTTAAATGGTTCCAAATTTGAAATAGAGCTTTTAATATATTTAGTACAGCTTGTAATTAACGATGATAGAAGCTTTTACATTGTATCGAAATTTAAAAATCGTGATATTTAATTTGTTTTTGGCATATACATTGGAATTTCAACACATTATTACCCATTCACCAAACTGATAACATCTCGTAACTTAGATGAGGATTGCGTACGAGCACATGCACCGAATACGTAATTTCAAAGCCAATTAAATTAAACTTGTAAATTATGCGTGAACGTTCCACTTGGTTTTTTCTCGTACAAAACTTGTATTTCCTTTATGGACAGTTGGCAAGTAACTGAAAATAGGTTTGTATCGACAGTTTCAATAGACACGTCGTTTTTTATGATTTATTGGTTTAATATTGAGTTATTCGTCGATTAATATATTTTTCACAGCTTAACTAGGTTCATAAAATGTAATATATTATAAAAAATAATTTATCGTTTCAATACATTCACATTCCTTGACTTACAATCAGCGGTGGTCTGGTTATAGTTTTAGTGTGCCCGATCCAAAGTGCCCCACCAGTTAAGCATTAGATATTATATTTAAAATGTTAATTTCTTTTTATTAGCTTAAGAACATGAAAGATATTCAAATATAACTAAATTTTCTCTTAGAGACGTTAACGTACCCGCGCTGGATCCAAAGACTACGAAATTTATTCCCACATCGACTGGATTTAAAGAGAAAATCCAGGACGGGGTGCCCATTAAGTTGAGCAATTGCCTGATAACCAATTCACGTGATAATAATGTCTCAAGATATATCTTTACACTGCGGAGATTTATATACTCCATGTTTGGATATGGTGAATAAAAAACATCTAAAATTTACCATGCAATACTACTTATATACTATATAAAGTAGTATGCTGGCAACCAATGTTTTCAGGTAACTATGCCATATTCATAATAGAATATACATACATATTTGTATAGCTTTACGTTTCTAGTTTGTTATTGATATAATTTTATCTGGAAAATACGCTAATTACTATGTTACATTCAAATGTACACATAGTAAAAATATCTTATATTTTTTTTCCAAATTTTAGTCATGAATTCATCTTCTTTGGCCTATCTATGGGGACCAAATCGTACATGCTTAAAAATATGTGAAAGTTAATTCAAGTACGAGATTCGTATGCGCGATTAACGGATGAGACAAACTCATACTTAAATGCTGAACCAACAAGATGGTGTAATTTGATGTATACTCTTAGATTTAAAAATGTACATTTATAACCAACAGATGCATACAAAATCTACCAACTGATAAAAAAAAATACGACACGTAGTTGTTAAATCTATGGCGATTACAAAAACTAAACCAACGTCGTCTCAGTAGCCGTATGTATACGTAAATGTCTCAAGTCCCGATTCTAGTCTCGAAGATGCATACTTATCTATACGTTTTATTATTTTAGTGCAGGATACGGATTCTCAGTAGGTTTGGTGATTATCTGACAACCAATTACAGTGAAAAATAAATTATAATTCATACTGTCGAGATAAAAATAGTCCACATGCCTCTAAGTAGATATTGTTAGAATACGTATATGATATATGAGAAAAAGTAAAATTAAACTAAATGAGTGTGTTTTATATATGCAAGATACATTGTTAATTATAAGTTAAAACAATTATTCAAATGTTGTCAAAGAGAGTTTTACTAACTCGAGAAGTATTGTTAAAGAATTATATTTAGACTGGCTTTTTGCTATTTATAATAGTTCAAAACGTTCTAAATATATTTTATTTTGAATAAAAACCAATATACCCCTTTAGCAATTGTTACAGTCGACCAACGATTTCGTTAATAATAACCCTGTACCTATTATATTATAAAATACCTCAATTTCATTTCGTTTCCATATTTGGTATATTATTAACTTTTCATCGATATAATTTTTCATCCAATTTTTTTTTGTAACGTAAACGAATTAATCATGTTCATACATTTCTGTTACTTTTATTATGCCCGTAGGAAAAAAGCTATTCATAAAACCATGTTTTCAATACTAATGGAAACTGTTCGTCTAAATTCAAATAACAATTAGTTACGACACAACACAAACATGTGTAGTGATTTTTTTAAACGTTCATTTATATTTTTTTTAATGATTAATATATAACAGTTTTATTTTTAGCTCGGTGTTATAAAAAGAGCGGATGTATTTTTAATTAGTGGCGTGGTTACTTAAGCGAACTATCTGCTTAAAAAAATCACTAAGTTAACATAATTTATTAGCTACACTTTTTGTAGAGGCTGTTTTACAAGTCATGATTACAGCGATTGCCATCGAATTACAAGCTTTGTGTGGTAGTCTTACCTACCTGATCGTTAACCCTTTTAGAACTTCTACAGCTCATATATTATTTAGTTAGTTCACACGAACAACATAACAATACTTAATATATAGTAAAGTCAAAGTTTAGTTTAAACCCTATATATACACATGTTTACTTATCACAAAAACAAAGTTTTTATTTCTTACTGGAAGTTTTTATCGAAATACATACTCTGTATATTCATTCACCTGGCGTTAGTAAAAGAGCTGTATTGCCATGTGCGCCAATTGAGGTTTTTAAACTGACTATGAAACATTCTTTAAAAAAAGTTTTACGAGTATATCCAACAGGACAAGCGTTAATATATTTATATTTGTCTATAACACATTTATCAATAACATTAAAGAATTGTTTGTATTAGTTTTCAATATTTTTATCAGTTTTCATCTGCTTTCCTACTTATTAATACTAACCGGAAATGATTGATAAGGTGTGATCGGCTATAAACACTTTTGCACAAAATATATTAAATCGAAAAACCCTATGATAAGTCCGCGCTTATACTGAGATACCACTGTTTTCATTATCAAATGTAAACATTTTTATCAATATTACTATTCTGATTGTAAATTGACATTCAGGTTAAAACCATTAAAATTTTATAAAGTTACGTATGGATATTATTTTTGACCTAGATTTCGTCTTTGGGCATCATCATGCCTTATGTACGTATACATGTATATATTTACTTATATACGCGAACAGTTTAAAAAATACGTTTAAATTCTTTAGTACCGTAATTTATTATTTCAGTAGTAAAAAATGTTAAGAAGGTATTCTCATTTTATTAAATTTTATTAGTAGTATTATTATAGTGTCTCCCCGGTAGCCTAGTTGGTGGTATGCGCGACTAGCAATCCGGGAAATGCGGATTCGATGCCCCATCCGTCGGATTTAAAAAAATTGAAAATGCAGGACCGGATGCACATTGGGTTGAGTAATTGTCTGACAAACAATTCTCGTGAAATATAATCTGTCTAGGCGTCTTCACATGGCAGAGATCTATATACTCCTCTTTCGGAGTGGATATTTTCATACTGCGCGGATATATATACTTTGTGTTGGGAGCGAACATGATGTTAAAAAATATATATATATTATGGCAAGTGTGTATCATTTTGAACACTATTTTTTAACGGCCGAATCCATATATTTTTACATTTATATTTCGGAATGTTTGTTCATAGGTTTTCAATCACTAAGTCTAACATCTGGCAGTTTTTATTTGACATTCATTCATCTTTTAGAAAATATTTTTAGATAAAGTAAACACTCGCACGAAAGGGTGGCTTTCGATGTCAGTTTCTGAAAAGAAATCACACGATCCCAATCTTTGTTGAGTAAACAAACGTCCATTTTGGGATACATTGTGCAACAGATGACCGTCCAAGATGTCGCCCGCAGCATAACAGCTGACTTAATAATATTTCATCACCCATTTGCATATCACTCAAAGGGAGTTACCGCATTACGACCGTCTTTCGGAACAGCCCAAGGCCAATTGACTTATCTCCCGTTATTCAATATACGTAATATATCATCAGATATCGGAGATAAAATATTATATTCTGCTATCGGCTCTTGTAAAACTATATTTTTGAATGTAATTATTGTTTTAGGCTCATAAACATTTCGATCGTGACTATGTTTATCTTGGAATCTGAAATATTCATCACTTGTAATTTTTGACAGTTGTCAATAAATTTACAGTACGTGTCCTAAGTTTACATACCATGCATTTCCACACATTCCTCTTCTTACGGCAGGGTAACATTCTGGTGAGTGAATTAAAATATAACTTTATCATAGTTATACAGAATATTTAATAAAACACCAAAAAAATATGGACTCGTGTAGTAAGTACGAGTAGTTGAAAGTGAACGTAGCTTTATTTCGAGGACTTATGTATACGTACACATATTTTTCTATGACCACTCGGAGGCATGCAACGAATATAAATCTTTAAATTACAGAGTTTTATTTCAACAAAATCCATTTCAGATTGAGTATTGGTAGCCAGTCAATTGATTTCATCCAACATCCATTTCCAGATTTAAAAACACTCTAAAACGTGACAATATTTTAAACTAAATCAGTTGAAATGGAATTACGTTTATTCCCTCCACCTTCCACTTTGAATATTGATTAAATAGGTATACAAAAGTAAAGATTTATAATGAAGGTTTAAATTTTTGCGAAGATAGTTTGTCAGACAATCACCCTATCAATTTAGTATCTAGTCCTGAATCTTTGAATATTCAAAATTTCTTATGCAGTCACAGGATTTGTACTTAGCAACTGGTCACGGACGTGATAAATGAGTCAAATGTCATTATAAATTTCTCTGCTATCAAAATACAAGGTTAAATAAGTCTACTGCAAAAGTTTTTGTTGAATAATAAAGTATGTATCTATACGATTAAATACTCAAAATTACGGCCATTTTATTGTATTTCAGATTGTATTTTTCCATAAATTATATTTTTTTATTCGAAAAAAGCCTATTCATCATGTTCTGTTCCTATATAGAATTAGGAAAATATCAAATAGTTTTAGTCCATTTTACAGCTGGTTACCGAGGCTTATATAGGCTTGTTTGTATTACAATAAAAAAATCTCTTTAATCGTTGGAATAGATACGGCCATATTCTCTTATATGCGTTTGTATAAGAAAAACATTTGGAATTCTAAGCGGGTTCGCAAAATTAACATTCATTTTCTAATAAAAGTTTATTAATCCCATTACGTAGCTGTAGATTGCCAATTTTCTGCCGTTGGGCCGCTGGCATATTTACGCAGAGTAAAATCATGCTCCATATGCAGAAAGGAGAAAGTCGAACGAAGCCTCAATGTTTATATTGCCTTCATACCACAATGAGAATATTTTCCGCCTACTGAGAAGGGTGCGCGCAGAGAACAGAAGGCATTTGGGTCATATTGTAGTATTTTTTTCGAGAAAGCCTTCGTGAAATTTTCTCTATAATATTTATATACGATACAAATTTCATCTGCTAAGTTCATATGTTCACTATTCCCGTTCGCTCACTTAACTTCGTATAAATATAATTTGATTGGCTAACCTCTGAAACTATATGTTTTTTTTAAAATAGCACATAATATCTGATTTGACTCGTCTGCTACTCTGGAAAATTAATGTCAGTCTGTGTGTCCCTGATAATTATCCGAGATATCGATAACATCAGCTGTTTTTTTGGCCCAAAGCATATAACTAACTCATTATACCACATCATGACAGTGATTCCAATAAAAAGCGCAATAGCTATATTCAACACTTTAGGCTTCGGTTAATGATATCTTTCACCTGAGTGAGATTTAGTTATCAATTTCTAAATAAGGTCGACCACTCTCTCGGCAGACTCTTCTTATTTCATTTTATTTTCATTAAAAAATTCTCTATTTACATTTACTTATAAAATATTTACCGCTTCTCTTAAAATATTTGCTTTTTTCTACTGGTTTTTATGTATGTATTAAGTTGAAACTTTTCTGTTATTTTTGTATACCATATTGTAACAGCTCAAACTTCTAATGTATAATGCACTCAACATGTCAAGTAAAAAAAATGAAATGAAATATTATGCTGCGTGATCTGATACTATCCTACTGTTATATATTCATAGACGAAGTTATAATAGCGGTGCGGCTATGAAACATAAGTAAAACTATCGTAATAAAAATTCATGAAATTCATCTCGCATCGCAAGGGACAAGAGATGGCGTTCGGTGACGAATATAGTACATAACATATATGTAAATTATCACACTTTATCGCCATTATCGCTAGTCTCCTAGTTGTCAAAAATAACGGTTCCAGTCCAACTTTTAAGAATTAGACGTATTTAAGCTTGATCAACGTATTTCAATTATAGAAATACATATATAAAAAATCATGGGATAAGTATTTTTCAATACGATGTGTGTACATGTGTATAATCAAAATAATAAAGATAAGTAATCATATGCACTGTGACTTACAATGATAAAAGTGATGGAATGGTTCAAAAGTTTTATTCGAAACATTATTCATATATTTTTGTCTTACGAACTGTTACGATACCTGATTATAATATTATTGGAAAATGCTAAAAAACAGTTATAAAACATTTGAGCGATGCGTATATAGAATTCTTGTGGCACATAGTTTGCCACAATGGCCATATCCTATACAACTCCCTAATTACAAATTCACGACCGAATGCGCATGTGCAAGGTATTTGATAATACCTATCATTATAATTTATGATGCACTGATTTGCATGCTCACGCATTAATTGTCATTATATTAAACTTACGAGAAAGTGAATTCGTGACTTTGAAACACGTAACAAGGAATACGAGTATACTATGCATATACATAAAGAAAGCTATGTAAGTAACTGTAATTTATGGCAATATACAAATAGCTGCATAATTTAATGTAGGAATATATTGAAACATATTAATAATGGTTTACGAAAAAAATTTTGGTCGTTTTCTAACATATCATTAAACAATTCTCTCGATAGATTATTTATTTTTTAAATGAATAAGTAATAGGACTTTTTACCGTGTCCACTCTAAAAGTAGATCATATGGATCTCCCTCGTGAGAAATAGTTTTTATTTCTTACTTATGTGAGAGTTTTATGTACTAAATATTACAGTGTATTAATGGTGTAATAATATTTATTCACAAATATTATGTTATACAATTCTTTCGTTTATTAAGTTGATGCAGATGTTATAAAGAAAATTTTTAATAAGTATAGACTTTGTTGCGAATGGATATTTGCGTGTCACATTATATTGAATCGTATTTGAAATAGAGAAGAAAAATATCATAAACCAGTTATCGCATTTCATACCAAATTTTAAGACCTCCAAAAAATTAAAATTTTCTTTCACGCAACTGAATTTTTCCCGCAATTCTTGAATAAAGAAAACTTTGCATAACAATACAAACATTAAGCTTTTTTGAAAACTCTCCCCAGCTTTTTATATCAGTGAAGTATTTTTTTACTTAATGCATTTTTAAGAAGAGTATTGAAGAATTTTTTGTGAAGATTTCGTGAATGGGCACTTTTTTCATTTTTCATCTTTGCCTTGTATAAATTTCTCTGGAATATAAACTTTATTAAATATAATCCGATAAATAATAGAAAAAAACAGTAAAATATGAAACTCTTTTTGGTATTATATAATCGGGGTTAATTAACTATTTTCTCACATACGGAAGTTTACAAGTTTTAAATAATTTAGAATTTAAAATCAATTTCCATCAAGCACCATCAGTTGAAAATATTAATGATTCACATGTTTAAATTTGGCAATTATTTAAAAAAGTAAAGTTGCCTCGTACGTTACTTACATATTAAGCCATTGAATTATATAGTAAGTATAATATTTAAACTATTAATAATAGTTAAATAACTGTACAACCACTATCACGTTATTTTGGAATCGTATTTATAAAGCTTTGAAAAAATATATTCTAAGAGGGTTTTTCTTAGTTGTGTGCTTAAATAATCGTAAAATTAAATATTAGAAATTCTAAGATAAACACTACAGTATCTAAGTCTGAAAGCTTTCGTGAATTTTGTATAACTAAGAATATTCGATTTATTAGAATAATATGGAATTAGATATTTATTTCTGTGCTCTCTCGACTCTTGACTCTGTAATTTATAAATGATAAATTACAAAATAATTGTCTTAAACAATATTAAACATTGCAATTTGTTCTGGTATATGAAATAATTTGTTGCGCTAGGTAAGACCATTTATAGAAAATCGAATATTAATTTGGCTCTAAATACTGTAATATTGAGGTAAACGAGAAGTTCTCGTGCACAACAAACAACTCGATCCGCGTATAATTTCACTTCACTCCATTAGGAGTAAATGTTTTCAAAATTACTTTAGTCGATAAATATAGCTAGATTTACAAAACTTTGTTATTTTTCAAAAAATATTCCCAACTAAGTTATCATCTTTCATTTCAATATATGCTCAAATAAAATATCCGTGTAAACATATGATTTTTTTTATTAATAGTCAGATTAAAATATAATGTACACTTTAAAAATGTATATGAGTTAATTTAATAAAAAAAGTTGTTAAAAAAACAAATTAAATTTAGCAGAATAAGTTCTAGATAAATTATATTATTTTATTGAAAAGTGACTATCTAATTTTAATCATGTTTTTCGTAGTATAAATAGCAACAAATATTTCGTTGCTTTTTATAATATATTCATTTATACTATACATACATAGTTTGTAATAGAAAAAAAAAAACTGTAGTTATGAAAATATGTATTTAAAAACAATATAATAATATAAGGTGCTTCAGTACCGGCGGACTGTATAGAATTTAAAAATAATGTAAGACCAGATACCCAAATTAGTTGAAAAATCGACCATCATTTAATTTTCGGACGTTTTTAAGGTAGACTATTTCATATAATATTATACTTGAAATATCTGTCGTCTTAATAAAAACTGATATAACACTACACGTATTATTCATATTATTTGCCCATATAGTTTTATTTTAAGTGTTGAAGCTAAAAGTACTTTTTTTCGTTTTTTACAGTCGAAAAAACCCCAAACAAATGCAAGCGCAAGGAAACATGGGAGCGTCTCCGCAGAAGGCAGTCGCAACATACGCGTCACTTGCAATACTTCCGGGCGTCTACCGGAAACGACGTCTGGGTTCGCCGGGAAAGTGTCATGACGCAAACGGTGGACCCGGAAGAAGCGGACGCCGCAGCTTCAGACCACACTTGCAACACAGAAGATATGTCGTCCAACGAACACTTACTTTTGGACGAATCGGCGAATGAAGCATCTGCGAATGAGACATCGATAAGTGAAAACTCGTTGCGTAGAAATATTTTATCGCGTAGAATAAACGCGGGAAATTCACCAATGAATTTTCCATCCTCAAATAGTTCCGCTGTAAACAACGATGATGTTAATGATTCCGGACTAAATTCAAGTGAAAGTTCCATTCCAAACTCTTGTGCCAATACTACATCTAAACCAGTAAGGCCTACTTGTTTGCAGTTGAAAATTGTAAATATTCCACCTCTTGCTGCTATGGACAGCCAGAGTTCTTCCGGTGATTGTCTCGATGATTTCACGGTATCTAGAGAGTTTTTTGGCCAATTCCCTGGACGCGAACAGCCATCTCCGTCGTCTGCTTCGCTGAAGTTGAGTCTGGCACCAATGCCGTCGGATTTGGGTGGGAAATGTGCGAGCGTTCCTGCACTTTTAAGAAGACGTGTTCCTGAAAAGGGATCACTGAGGCGTGGTGAAGGGCTGGACAGCGAGGACAATGTAAGTATTTACAAGAATTATTATTGTTAAAAACATTTATTTTTCTAGTTTGTTCGGTCAGAGAGCGATTGTTTTGTATACAGATCACATAGTTGGTGAGAATTCGCTTGCAATGCATAACTTTTTTTCGACTCTGTATTATGGTTTGATGCATACAGCGGAACAGCCGGTGCCATTTGGGTGACATAAAACGTTATCCGAATTTGCCCTAGTTATAAAGTTTAGGCAGGCATTCTTCATATTACAACGACACTCGCATTGTACATAAATATCGACCATAGAAGGAAAAAAGGACGTAACCCACACAGATTTTTTTTTGTAGGATGTATTATACGAAAATTGTAGATTAATTGAGTTTGATCAAAATAAAAATACTACATAGATACAACTCTGAAGTATATGACAAGTAAAACTGGTGTTTTATTTATCCAATTTGATATTCATTTAATAAGTTATTTTTAAGGTTGTCGTCGCCTTCCATTTTTCTTGTCGAAAATTTCAAAGGCACTCTTTTTCGCATACTTAAAAGTCTAAATGAAGATATTAATTCGGGATATTTAGCTTATATTCTATTAACAGAACAATAAGTTGTGAACATTGTGATTACTGAATACAATTATTTTGAAAAACTGATGGTTATGTCCTTTCTTCCTTTCCATAGTCGATAATATATTGTTTATATAATTAAATTCTACAGTTTTGATAGTATACCACACAATCTAATTTGATTTTATACTTACATTATGTATGGTCTTTTATTATCTCACAATTTTTTAAATGTGCATTATCTAGAGTTAGTATTTTATTATAACCCAATTCCTCAATCATTCCAGACCTCGGATATTTTAAAGAATCAAACATGGCTTCTCAATTTGCAATCTCCAGTGTCGTTTATTTTAATTTGTCTAGATTTAAGTTGTTTGTTTTTAAAATTTTGAAAATACACGAACAAAAATGCGTAATTAAATTTTATAATTTTCTTAAGATAAAAGAAATATCACTTATTAACGTCTACGGCAAAGCAATGATCTCGGCTGCAAAAAATTAGAGCCTTTATAATTCATTTCTAGAAATATTTTCAGGAGACTTTTATGATGAAGAAACACGTAAAAACTTGTTCCATTAGTCCTGTATTTTGATGAGCTACTTCAGAGGTATTGTGATTTATTATTACATCTTTGCCACATTTTGTATGTATCCTATCCTATATATACTAAGGGCATTAAAAATTTTACTGTATAACTTGTCTACGGGCAAATATAAAAATCATAATATTCAAAATAAACATTAATGTACGTTATTTTTAATTTTCTTATTTACTATTGCTTTACATTTTGTATATCGTCGCCAATATTGGAGGAACATGCAACTCAATTTATTGCTTTAAGTCATTTTATAAAGCATAGTTTTATTTTTTGTAATCTCTCGTATCATTAGCACATTTTCATAAATCAACATATATGTTTATAAAATATGTACAAATTATCTGTCAATGCAAAAATGTGGCAATAATACAAGAGATTGCGAAATACATGTATTTATGAAGTGACTTAAACTAAAAAATTGAGTTATGTGTTTATGAAATATTGGCGACGATATATCTGTTATATTTTCATCAAAAAGTGTAACTCGTGTATATTAGCAATGTGGAAACTTAACTTGGCAGATTTTTATCGAGAATTAGTATCCCGACCGGTAAATTTAAAATGTCAGCTGATTTTAGGACGGCCTGTATCTGTATTCATATTATTTATGCAAGCCAATTTTGAATTATAGAAGAGATATTTTACTGAAATATCACTGATGAAACGCTGTATAAAATATTATTTAACAGCTATATTTTGTGATTGATAGCACGCGTAACAATTTCATTACCATATATATTGATAATAACGGATCTTTTCTTTTATTCCGATATGTACAGAGTACCGAACTTCTTTATTCTGACTTGCACGTACTCCTTTGGTGGAATCCTTTTTGTTTCCAGTCGAGTGATTCTTTACGAATGTCACCACTTGACCTCCACACTGAGTGTAAGTTATCTATCTTTCAGGCACGCTTTGTTTTCGCAGGCTTTTATTTTCAAGTTTTTTTTTGACCTAGGAGAAATCTATTTTTACGTTTAATTGGGATACGTGTAATTAAATATCTATTGTTTTATCGGAAAATGTAAACCTTATTAAAACTACGAATTATTTCTACGTTTTACGTATACTTAGTGGCACGTGATAGTGAATAATTTCTACATAGGAATAGCGCTTTAATTTTTTAAACTTGTGTTAGATAAACATGCTGCAAGCGTTACAAAAATTAGGCTCAACCATAAACACGTACCTAAAATTATGTAACAGTTGAATAAATGTATTAATATATAATTGTAATTGGCTGTGGCAATTTAACTTGTGACATTTCCGTGATTAGTTTTTCTTTATTTTTAAGCAATAATATACAATAAATTTTTATCTAGTAAATAGCGATTCAATTAACAGGCAACAAATCTTATATTCGCCGTGTGTCGTATGTTGGAATTTATCCACTATTGTTTTTCACGTGTCCCATTCCCCTTTCCATTTTTTATATACTAAATATCAAATTAATATAAGGGTGTAATTAATCATTAAAGACATTGTGTTTTTCAATGAACGATATCGAATGTTATACAGTATTTAATTTTTCTTCAAAATCCTTTCTTAATTACTACTTGAAATATATATATATTATTCTCACTTAAACGATAGAAAAAATCCTAAACAATATCAGATTTATATTTAATATAGAGTATACGCCTCTATTTAATTAAACTATGATGTTTTAATAACAATTAATACCAGAGAAAACAAGTTGATCATATATTTTTTTATTGTTTCCATTCAAAGTTCTTAACTATGTATTGTTTCAGTTGAAATATTTCCCCGAATAAGTTTATTGAGGTTAAATTTAAATGAATCACGGCCAAATTGTTTTCCGATGGTCCGCTTAACACGATTCCCGGAAATTACTCATCACTACAGATACAGTCGTAATTATAAATCCAACGTCGGCCGGTCGCGTGATAGTTTCGTTTTCATTAAAAGCTCTCGATGTGTAATGCCTACCGTGAATGTTTATATTATATTACACTATTTAGCTTTGTGAGATTTTGTATGGGTAATGTTCAAAGGCTTTGATTACTGACGAGTTTAATATCTAATTTATATTAATGTATTTTTATTGAACCGATTCCCGTTTAATCACCGAAGTAGAACGTAACTTGAGAGTTTGACTGCCAAGTTATATCTGTTTGAAGTATATATATACTATTAAGCACCTTTAAAATATCAGTAACAATGCAAGGCGATTTATCTTGATAATTTTTTTTTTAGGAGAATTGGTTCTCAGGCCCCTCACGTTCTGCCTATTAAACATCCAATGCCCCTTGATTTTTTTAAAGTTCGAATCTATGAACTCTGGCGCCCAATTTCGTACGCCAATTCATTGACCATCGAGAAAATTATACTAATAATGATACCAACGCTAAGCTATTTGCTACTACAGCCATATACTCCTATAATAGTCAATGGTGCTGTAACATAGGCTATAACTAACAGATCATTTCAATAAGTGTCTTTTAAGTCGTAAAAACTGATAAAAATATAAGAAATTTAAATTCAAAGTATATTATAAAAATTTATTCCATTAAAATATCAATGGAAGCTTAAAATTTACAATTTTTTAATGTTATCGTTAACTTATCCATAAGCATATTTTAAATACTGTGTTAATGTTCATTCTTAAATCATTTATGTATTTTTTCTAGATGCTGCATAAGCTGAGAGCCCAATCAGAGAAGCAGTTATTAGGTAAGTTATTTTGTGTTTTGTTATAGTTAAGTTTTGAGTCAATTGTGCTGTATTTTTTTAATGCTACTATATTAAATAATAATGTTGATAGCCCGTACGTTTTCCACAAAGCGGAGATAATTAATAGAGTGGCAACGTATATAAAAGCTTGACAAACAGGGAACCATCACAAAGAACTCATGGTAGTGAAAGAGCATTTTCTACTTGATGAAATCAGTATCGTCACTTTAATTGGATTTAAATTATAAAATAATATAAGGAAATATAAATATATACATATCGATATTGCGAAGAAATGTTACAGTAGATTTGTATTTAATAAATTGGGTTGAGTCAACCGCACAAATCAATAAATTTCAAAGAATTAAAAATATGAAAATTCCGATACTTTTCGCAATCCTTGATTCTAAAACATTAAAAAATACGCGTTTATCCACGGAAAAAAAGGCGAAAAATACCGATTAAATTATTAGTTCTTACAAATCTGTTAATATTTTGTATCGCCAGTATTTAAATATAATATTTATACAGATTAATAAGTTTGATCGATATATATTTTAATTGTTAATACGTATATGAAACTTTATTGATATAGAGAACTCACGATCCCTAGTTCTAAGAGATTCTCAAACGCACTCATTTTTTTATTCAACTACGGTGAGCGATAAAAAATTACATCACACAATGTTAAAAAAAGAAATACCATTAGAGTAATCGTATTTCCTACTGTCTAAAAAGCTCTGATTCAAAGGATTGAAAAGTAGATTGCAGTATCGCAACGTTAATGGCGTGTCACTGAGCTTTCTTCGTGTAGGCAGATTAAATTGTATCAATGATTACTTTTTCCAATTAGAAGCGACTGACTGCTCATTTCACTTGATAAACTTCAAGGGCAGCCGGTTCGTATACCGCTTTGAACTCTAATAATAATGCTGTGCTAAAGAGGGGTGGCTTTCATATACTAAAATAAACCTCAGTTTATTTAAATTAAAACATACATTTTACCTCCAATCAAACATACATCTCCTATCTTTTTGGTTTTTAATTCGTAGTTAAACCAAACATTAATCAACTATACTAATATCGTAAAGTGTATAAACAAATATTTTTATAGAATTTCACCAAACAATGTCTCCAGCTGATAACTATTGCTCAACATATTTTTGAATATAGTATAATATATTTCTCAATTTTCTTAGCTAACCTTATTTAAAAATCGTATGATTTGTATTAAAAACGAGGTTAGTAATTTTCTTTCTTCAATAATTGATAATGTAAAATTATTCGATTCTACTTACAAAAACTCGCAGCATATTCTTTTGCCCTTTTGAAAGGTTAATTTTGTAGTCAAATTTATCAAATCACATCATATAGTATAAAATAATTATGTTTATAAAAATACCAACGTATAAAATGGCTACACAGACTATAATATTGAGATGCATCTAGTTCTAGAGCGTATATACGTTTACAAAAAAATCTTGCTTAAATAATATTATAAATCTTGCTTTTGGACTTACATGGAGCTTATATTTCCTTTATAAACATGCACTTATCATTTGTAAAAAATAAAAATGATGTAAAAATATATCTATAGAATAGTATAATGGTATGAAATGAAAGGCATAACAAGGTTCGTGTTAAGGCTTTAACTATTGTTAAGTTTATTATAATAATGTTGTAAGTTTTTCACGTCACTAAAGTTTTCACTCCACCCTAATGTATGTACGTGGTTTCGCCCCTCGTGTGGATCTATTCAACCAAGTTGGCACACAGAGGAGAGAGGCTTCTGCTCTTCAATGGAAAGATACAGGTCACTGAGCTTTCAGAATAGACCGCTAGTACAATACAACGGCTTTATTTATAAGCGCTAACCAATTTTTGTTTATCACTTGGAAAATCGACGTGCACAATACTATATACAGCAGTCTGTGTAAAACAAGACAGGCAAATGAATTGGTACAATTATAAACAATTTTCTTTTTAATTTTTTTTGTAAATAATAAATCAGTGTTTTACAAGGAGTCGTGTCAATGCGGAGTATATTGTGAAACTGTAGTCGAATAGGTAAGAGAGCGCGTCCGCAAATCGCTCCAATTCGGAGGATCTTGTAACTCAGGGCTGCCGAGACATGACATCCGAGACATTTACGGTTTTTTTATTAATTCTTTTATTAGATATTGAATCTGTATTTTAATAAATAATATGATTTATGTGACATTTACTCTCGGCGGCCTCGCTATATATTAATATCAGGGCTGTGTGGTAGACTTACTGATGTCTTTAAAATGCCGCTCTTCTCGTGCGCCAAAAATATTTTTCATGTCCTGGTTTTGGTTTCTCGTTTTTTTTTTAGGTGTCGCCTTACCTTGCTCGAGATTTCTACTTTCATACATTCGTCCAGAATTTTTTGTTCGTAATTTCTACATCCGAACCGTAATTCAAAAAAACATTGTTCCTCCTTAGATTTTTGTCCAGTTTAGTCCAGTTAGTCCCCGTTATTATTTTTATTTTATTAAAAATAAATCTACATTTGAAATGGTAAAAACAAGATGAAACAGAAGACATTTAAACTGAATTTAACAGGAATAGATTTCTGTACATATCCGATCAATTACAGTTTACGTGATACATTCAAAGCACTCTAATGATGAAATTCTAACTAAAGACCCACGCATATAAAAGTAATCGGCGTTATAAATTATTATATTTTTGTAATTAAGTTAGCAGGAGTTTTAAGATAATTGTTTTGTATAATTATAATATAATCGTTATTTAGAGCTTCAATAATGCAGAAAAATAACGAATGGCTTATTAAAAGAAAAGTATTTCGCTAATCACTGCTCCACCGAGGGAGCGCACATTGATAGTAGGGAGTGAAAAAGCTTGTTATTTACTTTGTTCACCTCTGGCCTACCATTCTGCCGTACGATGCCGTCATTGGACCATGCTAATACCGTCGATATGAAATGCCATTTTTAGAAAAGCTGCCTGGGTCTTTCAGAGGGAATGTTTTATGTGAGGGACGAAAGACAGGCCTAGAGTGAGAAATCGATTACAAAATAATAATGAACACTCGCCTTCCTCTATTGAATGTTTAACGTTATCGAGAGGATGAATAGAAATCTCTCTCAATGGCCGCTTTATTCTTCGGACTAATATCGTGGCGGATATTATATTATTGTGAAATTATTACGTGAAAATGAATGCATTTTAAAAAACAATTGAATTGCTCGTTTAATATTTTGATCACCTACCATTCATTGAAAACTTTATTGTGAATATCCATCGAAAATTCGGAAAATATATAATTATCAATTTCCTACCGAAAAAAATATGCAACTAATACCACTATTACATATTCAAAATATTATATTTAATTCCGTATCATGAAAATATATTTACAAAATTTTAAATGATTTCATTGGTCGGGCATTTATTTCATAGATATGCACCAAAGTTTTGTTCAACTATATTCGAATCGAGTGTAAAATATATAGATCTGCAGAACCTAAATAGGAACCGATTTTTTTTTACTTGTCGTATAACGCATAATATAATAGTTGAAACGATCATTCGTTAGAAGTCAAAGAGTGAAATGGTTAGTTGGATTTAAAAACAATATCTACGATGTTCCTCGAACAACTCACCAATTGAATTTTCAGTATAGATTAATTAAGAATACGACGAATTGTATTAAACTTTATTATTTATTTAAAATACATGTTTAACCTTACGTACCAAATAGAGTGAAATATGAATTGCTTCACTAAACAAAATACATCAACATTTTATCTCTTATGAATTCAAACTCGTACGAAAGTTTAAAAAAAACACATGAATATGTCATAGCTTTTTAATGCTTGTTCATGTAAAATAATATTATACTTTATTCCATTTCAAACATAGTCCTGCAGTGTTTCTTTGCAAACCAAAAATTAGGGACTTGACCTAGTTTGAATATCACCCTTGGTACGTTATTGCATAAATATGGGTATGTATTGTGGTAAACGAAACGAAGTGAAACAAACTGTCACTAATGACTAAATTTAATGAAAAGAAAACTTTGCATGCTAGTCAACATTTTGTTTTTAACTGATTTACTAACATAAAAGGCTTCTTCGTGTATACAAAGTACTTCGTCATTTATTTCGGCTTTCTACGATATATTTTACACGCATCGTTTTTGTGGTTTATTTTTGTAGGTTTATTGTGAATTTTAAATGTTTCGCGAATCCAATAAAATTTTCTTTAACGACTTATATTATATTTTTGATTCACAGTTATTAGATACCAAAGTTTTTTAATATATATTTTCTTGAAATCAATTTGAAAGATACTTTATCATCCTAAAAAAACTGTCAATACGTCTTCACGTTGTCGAAACGCATATATATCGGAGTAAATATCTTCGCACTGTGTAGATTCATATGCTCTACTTTGGGAGCAAAAATGGTACGTGCACCATTTATACCAAATTCATTATCTGAAAATATACAAGAACAAATTACATTATAGTAACTACGTGATGAGTCCGTATCGTAATAAATCAGAAATGCGATATGTTTCTGCGACTGGAATATTTTTATACATTATAAAATTAATATCCATTAATAGATTTTCGATGGAATCGATTGAATGACTAACAAAACGATGAGTCCATGTAACAATTTGATTTGCAATAATAACATGGGTTCATTTAATATTCACAAAGTAACTGTCAAAGATGTAATGTTATGATCAATTAACATTATTTTAAATATTGTGCTAAAATTCATGATTAAATATGTTTCACATTTTTGTAGATTGTAGTACTATTAGTCGTAATAATCACTTAGTCAAAAATATTATTTATGCGTTCTGTTTCCGTATAATTTGTGAGAATTCACAGTGGTAATTAGTTAATTATAAACACAGTCATCAGTTATTATAAAAACAGATTTCGATATTTAAAGATATCAAATTTGTCACCACCAATCAATCATATACAAACTTATCTTGAAATAGAGATCGTATCGAAGTTTTCCGTTAGGTCCAGAGTTTTCTTATCTCGTTTCCGTCGCAGCTGTACAGGCGCCGTATCCGGTGCGGCGAAACATAACCCGAACAGATATCAACAGGCTTTCTACGTGATATGCTTTTCACTCGATTTTCGTTACGTAGGTTGTATACTGTCGTCCATTTCCCCGCCGTTTTTCCACTACAGGACTGCGCTAAAGCCTCAGACGAACAGGCGACGCCGCCGCGGGCAGACGCCTATATACGCAGAAAGTTCTGTCAGCTTGTAGAAGCTTCTATCATAGTGAGCTTTTAAGCTCTGTATTATCTGATAGGCCGTACAAATCTTCTGCCGCTTATCTTCCTGAAAGTTTAATGTTTCTTCACGTGACACTCATTCAGTCTTATCAGTATTATTCCTTTACTATAAAAAGTATACAAATAAAAGTGTGGGATAAACTGTCGCAATTGCAGTTGTTTATAAACTTATATAAAAGACAGCTATTCCTAAACTAAACTTATTAAATTAATGTGACCATAAATACTTAAAATAAAGTTTAAAAATAAAAGACTAACTTATGTGACATTTTATGTGTTTCTGTAAACAGCAGTATAAATAATCT
>JAGVSQ010001212.1:0-30771 GCA_022683975.1 Rhyacophila evoluta | reverse complement strand
AAGTAACCGTCACTGTGTTGCTGAGTGGTCGCTCTATATCGTGACCGTAAAGAGGCTGAGATAATAGACCAAGATGTAGATTAAGGAAGCTTAGAAGTTTCTGATTTCTGCAGGATCGTACAGGGTAATACTGGAGAAAAAGTAGCCGAAAGAAATGTTTTACAGTGATTAGAAGAAGATGAAGTTAGCTCTGGATATCACATCATGAAAGAAAAGATAGCAAGGGAGAAAAGTTAGTAATACGATCGCATCTTGACGATTATAAAACAGCAGATTTCCAAAATGCAAATATAGCTTGATTCTTAAAATTCAACACTAACGGACACCCTCTCACTTGCATTGGTGCGTTATATAAAGGTTCTGCTGCACATATTTTCATATTATAAATATCGTTAGATATACCAAATAATTATTTTCAATAAATGGAATTATCTCACAATATTGAATACTACGATAAAGCATTATTTTAGGTAATTCTAGTCGCTTCTATGGCTGAATTGATGGTTTCAACTGGAAAAAAAGAATATTTTTTAATTTGAATCTTTGATGTTAGAGTTAAACAGAACACTGCTATCCAATGGATTAAGTAATTGGTGTACAATCAATCCCCATGAAATATATTCTGGTACCATAAATCTATTCCTTGAAGTATCTTTGGGCTGATTTAGAAATGGCTATTATGAATATATTAATCACAGATACTAAAATTTTATCGTCGAAAGGTAATATTTTTGTTGATTTTATTATGCCAAAGGTCACTTTCGTTACATGAGGGATATATTTCCAAAATGAAAGTATTCAAATATGCCAATATTTAAAAAAGAAAATTTTAATATCGATATCATAGTATTTAAATCAGTAGAACAAAATCAATTTCAAAGATTTTCAAAATAAAAATAAGCAGTGAAAATATATTGAATGGTTTTTATACAAAAATACCCCCTAAAAATCTTCTCGCTTAAATTTTGGCATTGTGGAATCAAATGTCGAATTAAAAAATACTAAAATACAAAGTATTAACTAATTAATTAATATCTGACAAACGTGGTACGCGAGTTGTAGGTTGACAACGGCAGTGTTAAAACCACCCTAACTCATTCATCTCTTTGGCAGATTAGTCAGATTACAAAACGTGTGAAGTACATTCAGTTTGTACGACAGGACATATTCCATTCACCTCCATACACTATCATCTGCTCTTAATCTATCGTTAAAGTACTTCTAAAGTCTACGAGTAAATTATTAATCTTATCTAGTCATTCTACTTTGTATTCTAAGAACAGAGCTCAAACTATTATTCAAGAATTATACACTGTATTTCAAACTGTAATTTAAGTTCTCATTTATTTTATATCAAACATTTTCTTATATATGTAACTTATGAGAATCTACATTGTGAGAGAAGATGTATCCCGGGGAAAGAGTATTCTTTGACAGTCAAACGCCGAGTCCACTGGGAATCCATGCTCCGTATTTTTTTTAATTTACAACTTTAGATCTTGAATTATCACTAGTAGGCCAGTTGCTGTGGGGTTGAAACGATTATTAATTCAGGGTAAAGGTTTTATGTTTTTAATCAGTTCAGGTATAGCCCAGTATGATTATCCTAAGTTTCCCCCCTCCGCCGAGGCGAGCTTAATTACCTAGGTAGATAAAACTAGCGTTTTTCAGTTTTTACAAAATAGTTCAAAAACGACGCATCAAATCAAAAACTTTGTTCTGTAACAAGTTATAGAACGTAATACCAACATGGTGTATTTTGGTGCGATAGTATAAATACCAGCTCACTTCAAAGTTATCAAAATTCTTCAGCTTCCTACGTTCGACGAAGAAAACATTTGTTATTAATAATTAACCAACTATTGATTTGCTTGCGCGCGTTTGTTTCTCTTTCCATTTTTTTTAGATTTATTTGAGTTGTCTTCTTCTTCACTCATCTGAAACATCTCTTTATTGATGTCATCAGCGTCTCCTGTAGTAGTCACTACATCAGTTTCGGTAGGAGCGTTAGTGTTAAAATTGTCATTGCGGCTCTCACAAATCGTTAAGCAGTTGATTTCTCTTTTTCTGAAATTAAAAGCGGCATTACACCTTTCTGTACATTTGCAAGATATACTCATAAAAGTTTCTGAAGAGAAGGCTTTTTGATAGTGCTAACTGGAGACAGGTGAAATTTGGTAATTCTGCTACTTAGAACTGGTTCATCAACTCTGATGGAGCAGTTCATTCATGCTGAAAGGAGCGGAGATTGGGAGCTAAATCTCAATTGTGCTTAAAAGATGTTACCATACTTCCATGCCAGTGGTCATTTTCGTGACGATTGACATGACAATTGAACAGACATTGATGAGACCGTTGATAAGTACTGATGGTCTTAGTCATGGTCGTCGTATTTCTGACGGTACTTTTTTGATCCTCAGCAACTGGCCTATAGGCCATAATAGATGAAATTTAAAAAAAGTCTACACGCTCATGTAGACTTGTGAAAGTATGCATAAACGATTATAAAAATACGGTGACTGTATGTTAAAGAACTTACGATATTAAAGCACTTAAATTTCATTGTTTCCACTGTCCGAGCCTCACAAGGAGAGTGATGAAGTAAAAAAAATACTTTGAGTTTTGTTCAGGCTTGAGTCTTTCTAACATTAGTAAGAATTACTAATTATTGATTGAATAAGTTTACTGCTATTTTTATATCGTTTAATATTTTATAAACAACATTTTTCAAATAATGAAATTGTACGTACCACTATTTTAAATTCGTTTTGTAATATAAACTTTTAACTTTCTAAAACCCAGAGTGCATTTTGTTGGTCAAATCAAGCATGTTAATATTAAGCAATTATAATAATAATTGAAGCATTTCATATCAATGAATGGTTTATTTGTTATTTCATTTTACGTCGGTAGATGGCCAGTCTTACAGTTTAAATCAAATTCATGTAGGATTACCTAAAATTAGTAGAAATTCGGTTTTCAGGAAAAAAAAAATGGTCACACAAATGATTGAGCATAAATAAAAAATAAATTTTCGTTGATTTCTAGATAACTACTTTGCTTGTTACTTAGATTTTGAGAGCTATATCCAAAATTAATTTGCAAGTGATGTCATCCGTTATACAATTAAATACGTTATCAATTTTAGTTAACTACTGCTAACTATCAAAGATGGCCCCCTAAATAGCCAAGCGGAAAGCACTCGCGGCTTGATTTCGGAGGTTATAGGTTGAATTATGCAGCCTCATAAGAGAGATTATTTTTCATTCAGAAACGCATAACTGAATACCGCGGGTAACGATTAATGACTGACAATCGATTCTCGCATACAAAATTCACATTGTGGAGATCCATATGCTTTATGGTAAAAATAGAATTACCAATTTGAGTCTCATTTTCGACTTATTTACTTACACTACGAGAATGACGGTAAATTTATTCCGCTGTCGTTGCAAATGAAATTATTCAATTTTGTTCTGTTTCAAAAATTGACACCATTCTCTTGCCCACATTAAATACACAGGAAAACACGCAAATGTATTTTTGGGAACGTGGGACAAAAATGACCGACGTGAAAATAATTAACATGACAAATAAAAAAGTTGTACAGCATGACTTAAAAACTACGGCCTGAAAAACTGTGCATAAGGGATGCAAACCATACCCTTTTACATGAAAAAATCGTAGTCAGAGTAGCTAATTCTCTATATTACTTTAGAATTCAATGCGTTTATTAATATTAACTTCCAAAATACATATGTAGATAGCTTAGTGGTGAGTACATTTATTAGAATTCATTATATCACCTCGGTCACTCATTACCTTTTCATTTATTTATTTGAAAAAGTATATTATTTGTATATCACTTGATAAGTTACACGGTAAAAGGACTGTATAAAAAACATTTGTGTATGTTTTTACCATGCCCGTCCGAAAAGCGAAACATGTATTTCAACAGTGTAAAGACGGTCACTCCACAAAATGATTACATAGGTAACCAGACAACTGCATACATGACAAGTGGTCACATGACATCTGCGCACACATTGAAGTGCTCACACAAACACAGAAATTAATATTAAGACATTTTATACTTAATTTACGTAATTATAGTGTGTGGTAGGTATCATTGAAAAAAAAATCTAAATATAATCTAAGGTATATGTGAACTTGTTAGTAGGTTGTTTTAATATCCCAGCTACTAGATCTAAGTATAATATTATACATAATATTTATATATAAAATTTTATAATAATATTATATGTAAACAAAAACATATCTGTGATTTTTTTATATTTCTCAATGGACACAAATATGATGTATTTAAAAATTGTTATCTAATCAAGATTTGTATTTAACAAGTAAATAAATTTATTTTAAATATGTTTTTTTTCCGTCTAATTAAAATGTTTACAATTATGCCATCTTCGATAAAAGGTCAGGAGTTCGTTGAGAGGTATCGATGCTCGAGTGTAGATATTAAAGCTTTCCATGGTAGTGCTCGCGATGTCATCCACTTACATTATATGAGAATGGTATTTCCAAAATGAATTATTCCACCATGCCAAAATTAGAAAGAGAACATTTCTCATTTTCTTTCTCTCAGAACTTTCTAATTTTTAAATATTCACGCATAAAACGTCTCATTTAAATAATGTCCCCAAATTGTCCACAATTTGTGTCATAGGTGATCCGTCGGTTTTGTTCGATCAGTCGCCTGACAGTAGCCACATTTCCTTGAGTGACCGCAGTTGACTGATGACCTTCGCGAATTTCATCATAGAGAGAAACGGGACCACGATTAAGTTTAGTGTACCAACGCATCACGGTACATAAATGTCATGCGTTAACATTAAAAACATTTTGAAGGAGAGAGAGGACTTTTAAAATTGTAAAAAATCATCACTCCAAAATTTCTTCGCGATAAATCCATTTGTAGTGCGAAAAATAAACTTCGATTAGTCACGAAAAATAATTGGCAAAGATATTCTGTAATAAACTATTGCATTAAGCAAATGAAATTCTATATAATATTCGAAATTAAAATATTTACGAGTGGCCAGGAGCGGAAAACTTTCAATATGGTCCACGTATTTGTTAGAAGTGGAAATTGTAAGTCATCTTTTTACCTTGTAGTGTGGTGACCAGTGCCGCACCGTGGGTTGAAGACGTCCTCATGGAAAAATAAAATTAAATCACCTGTTCACATATTTTCATTAATGTTTGACCTGCATGCTTTTCAAGTATTTTATATAAGAATCCAAAACATACTTGTGAATCTAAATTATCATCACTAATATAAAACACCGGCGAGATTGTTTTATTTTTCTTATAAAAAGCGCCCTTCACCTTCAAACGCCTTTGTGCATAATATGGACATTAGAACTGTGAGGCCCTGGTAGTGGCCACAATTGCAGGATCGCAGTTCATGTCGACTATACAAATCGTCGAAATGAAGTTATCGAGAGACGTCCGAAAAACTATATGATACTAAGTGTTTTGAAGTTTTGTAAATTAGCATCTCTGGCACGACACGGCGTGCAATAATTTAAAATAACTTATCTCGAAATGCACCCCACCCGTTTTCTTAATCAGACTTTATTGAATAATTGCTATAAGTTCTAGAAACCGCAGTAATAACTCGGAGTCGCTGGTGGAAGTTGGCGAAATAAATATTGGAGCTATAACTCAATCATATCCAATATTTAGAGTTACACTTCTGACGAAGATACGTTCGGATATAGATCGGAGAGTGGTGCATTGAATTTTGCTTCCGCCATGACAGGGCGCGAAAAACCCAACATGTACACATTCTTATTTTTAATAAGTTTCGTGTTTTTATTTGTAGATATCAATGCAGATGGTAAGTCTAATCACACGTTTTTATTTCAAAAACCTATTAAAAATAGTGTTAAGAGTTAACGAAATTATTTTTAAATTATATTTGCACTAGGTGTGTCCTGAAATATTATTTTAAATTACAATATTTGTCAGTGGGAATGCCTTTTTTTATCGCTGTCTTCAAACTAAAGTAATGGGGATGGAGAGATAACTTTCAAAAAAAATAAAAAAATGCTAGGTGTCGATTCGCTGGCCGCGCGCTTGTCATATATATCAGTGTCATAGGTAGCCGGTTCAAATCAGACGCATGTGTTGACATAATTTCCTATGGGTCAAGCAAATGGTTGCTGAGTAATCCTCGTGAAAGGTATGATCTGTCAAAATAATTCATATTGTGAAGATCCATATGCTCATCATTAGGAACAGAACATCATGTAGGCACTGGTGTAGTCCTAATAAAAAAGGATTGAATTAATTATTTCTCCCTGTTCATAAAACTATAAGTTAAAATCATTAATTATTAATGAGTTTTATAAAAAATCCAATCTGCCTCCTCTTCAATATTCGGATTTCTGCAAACAAATGTCTGCGTATTATTAGCTGATCAATGTGTGATTCAATCATCCCAATTAAAAAAATACTTTGTGTTTTATTGTATTATTTATATTAATAAAACTATTTAAGAAAAACAGCTTGATATCAAAATAGTGTAAAGCTCTTTCGAGGGGAACTATTTTCGAAATTGGTGGCATATAAATTATGTCAAGAAATTATTATTATTATTAAAAAAATGATAAACTAGATTATTTTAAATAAAAGAGATATCCATCCGTTTAAGCCAATTGATAATACTATACTAAAATCTATAATATCTGAGTTCACTTGATTAAAATATGATATCAAAAATTTATAATTTATCACGGAAATATGTAGGTAAAGAAATGATATTAGGCAGTGATAAATGAGCTTTTGTGAACTATAAAAGTTGATATGTGCGTAAAAATCGATTTATAGTATGTTTATTGATGGACGATTGTTTATTAATTGTATTAATTCTAGTCTATTTTTTGTTCACAGAGTGTACTTTAGAATGTGAAGGTATGTAAAAATTTGCCTTAGTTTTGAGTTTTTTTTTTTTTGAAATAATAAATAGTTTGATAAAATGAAACCTTTTATGGAGTCCCAAATAAAGTGATAAAGCTCATTAAGTTTACAAAAAAAGCCATGCCTGAGCCATCTTTGCAAAGTTATTGCAATTTTTTTCAACTTATGAAAAAGACAATTGAGAAGGATATTAATATTTTAAAATAATAAACATATTTCACATATAATATCATTTCAATATACATAATTTAGTTATTGAATAATGGAGCAAAAATTATCTGTTGAGTAGTAGATATTAAGTCAATCCTTTTGGTACTGTAATAGTTTCTAGAGTCTCAGCGAGAAATACTGTTATGTATTATATTTATGATTATTTTTGATAAAATAGTTTATTTTTTTTTATACAAGCAATCCTTCCTTATTTATTGCATGTGATACTTAAAAATAAAACTAGATGGAAAGATGCAAAGTGCTTGTTGTCAGCATTTTCCAGTGTAGTCACAGACACCAATTGAAAAATTTAATATTAAAATGCATTTGGATGGTTAATGGTAAAGTAGATGAAATGAAATTGTGAGCATTAATATTTCCAGGAGACGCACCTGCTCTAGGTGGATATTTCGGTGATAAGTCTTTCCTTTACAAGTATGAAGGGGTGGCAAGTATTTATTTGAGTGGTGCTGATAATCAAGAAACCACAGCTAAGATTTCTGCTAAAGTTTTAGTTCATTCCCATGGCAATTGTAACAATACTCTGCAAATCAAGAGCATCCAGATTACAGGGCCTGATGGAAAGGTTGGTTGATTTTATAATAATTTTTGATTGATTGCAAGTGATTTGTCAGTGACAAATTATCATTCACATCCAAGAAGAATATTTTCTGTTTTGATATTGATTAACAAGCTATTGGAATACTTTCCACGCCTGTTTAGCATACAAATATCATGCTTCCATTTCTGTTACAAATGTATGATTGTTAATTATTGTTTCAGCAATACGACCCCCCTAAAGGCGTTCATAGACCGATTAAATTTGAACAGGAAAACTTATCAGTCGGCTCCAAGTTCTGTGCTGAAGATGGAGATACTTTAAAGTCTCTTAATATCAAGAGATCAATTCTCTCCACGCTACACATAGGCTATAATCGCAATCATAAAGATGGACATGAGACTCAAGAGGTGAGTAATTCTAATCAATCAGTTAGTCATCAATAGGTAACCAAAACATAAATAATATTTTAAGGACCCCCTCCTGATGAGGTAATGATATAACTGCCAACTTTATTCTATAACAAATATACATAGTTGATTATGTAAGAACAAACATTTTCTTACTTCTTACTTCTCTTCTGAAGTGCACTTAATTTTCCTAAATGAAATAATATTCACGTGTAATTTATATTAAAAAAAAAAAGTATTTATATTGAGGTGTCATTGAATAGTTTTGAAAGTATCTCCGTATTTCAGGTTGATGTCTTTGGCTCTTGCACAACCACTTTCTCAGGCTCTGAAAACAAAAAAGAGAAGACAAAGGATTTGAATACCTGTGAGAACGATGAATACCCTGGACAACATTTGATTCAGCATATTTACAATCCAAGCACCGTAAGTAACAAAAATAATGTAGAAAATCAAAGAGATGATATAGAGTAATTGGCTGTACAATTTAGAAACATAATAAGTGTTTTAACATAATATTTTATATTCCGGATGATCATAACAAAACACGAGCGTAAAAATATATTTTACCAACAGTTTAAATATTTGAAATGTTAGAAACCTTTGACTCTAATGCCACATAAAATTTCAATCCTAATGATTAATATCCCAGTAAAATTGTAATCTTCACACTGTGAAGATCCACATGCTGCACTTTTTGAGGCCATGTGCTTAAATGCTAATCAATCACTTATTTTATAGGTAGTGAAATTAAATTGAGCATTAGAAATATTTTTGACAATCAACAGAAGTTTCAGGAAGCAGTACATTTTAAAGTTTTCTATAATCTGGATATTTCAGATGTATCTCAATTGCCTCAGTCTCTTCAGGGTCTAATAAATATATTACCATAGGAAGAATTTTCCCCACAATTGGAAAAGTATTACTAAGTTATTTTACACGTAACCCACTAATGACACAGTCGAAGAGACTCGAAGTAAGTGCAAAAAGTGGGGTTAAGTTTTTTAAGAAATTTTGAATAAATTAAAAAAAATGTGTTATTTTTGAAGCCCACATAATGTCCAAATCGGATAATCCACTACCGGATGATTAAAAGCACACCCTATGAAAAAGTCAATGCTGTTATATCTGTTATAATTTTTAGGCAATCGATGCAGGCAATATAGTAAAAGCGAATCTGAAGGCTGAGGTAATTATTAAAGATGCATACGTCACTGGTTATCAAGCTCACGAAGAATATTTCTACGAACCTTTCTCTGATGGAAGTTCGGGTGCCAAAGCTACTGTCGTCACCACAATGCAATTTGTAGACTTAACAGATGATCCTGTTAAAGGTACAAGGATAAAATATTTTTATTCCTAGATAATTTGAATCGCAAACTGTTAGTAATTCTATTATTATTTTTTCTTATTATTGAGCACCTAAATTGGACTACAGGTAAAATAACCAAAATTTTGATAGACTTGACGCTACTGCATACTTTTAATATAATCATAATATCTGAGCATCGTGAAATGGGATTTCTTTACTAGAGGTAATAGGATAGTGTGTCATAAAATCTTTAACAATAATAAAAGTATGCTGTCATTTGAATGACTTTCCTATGATCATATACCTATAGACAAATCAGTAAAAAAAAATTATGAACTAGAAGAGGGACTGTTTGGCTTGGTGACTACTCAGAGTGCAATATGGACCCGCATCAAAGTTAAAGAAATAAATAATTTTTCAGCTTACTTGAGTAAATACAGATTCTAAAATTCAAAACTAAAATTTTTAAAATTGACTCTAATTCACAATATACTTTCAGATAGTAATTGCAATCAACAAAAATCAATACAATATGAGAAACCAGTGGCTAAGCAAATAGAGAACTTGGATAACCTCGAAAAAGCCCTGAAAACTGCTACAGAACATCTGCAAGAATATGTGCAAGAAAAATCGGCTTCTTTGTTCACGTCACTTATCAAAGTGAGTATTATATATTTAAGATGGTGTTGAAAATACTTATTTTTGTACAAACTTGTAATATTAATTGTTTATAGTGGGTATTAGTTATTTTATAAGACTTTATTAAAAACACGGAGATAAGGGAACGGACGGCGCACCCCCTTGTCACCTCAAAGTCACGCAGCGGTGCTGGAGCTGTATAGGGCATGTACTATGAATACCTCCAGAAAGCCAGAACTCTGCCTGTCTTTTCTTTTGAACGGTGGGATTCGGAGGCAAACTGGAAGACTGGCGGGTAGCCTTATGCTCCATATAAGGAGCGGATATGGCAGAGGAAGAAGAAGATTCGTTATTATATTATATTCATTATCTAATAAATAATTATCACCTGCTCTTTTTCAGGTTATGAGAGAATCTAACAAAGGTGATATCTATAAAACGTTTACCCAAATAGATAAAAGTCAATTGTACACAAACAAAGCTTTGGCAAAGTAAGTACTGATTAATATTTGAACATTAATTAATATTAAAAACTAAATCATATAAAAATATTTATTTTTTATATTTGTTTTTAGCGTATTTTTTTTCCGTTGTTGTTAAATGTTTAAGTTGACCATGATAAATTCACTATTTAGAACCTACACACTATACTCTGCATGGTAATGATGATCATGTAACTTGTTCTTGAAGTTGAATGTTCCCTCAAGTTGTGCTGGCGCCCACCACGCAGCAGTTTTGAAAGTCCTGCGCACTGATCACACAGTCTAGCATACAGTCAATCTTTTTCTTAATCAATGTATTTAATACACCTTTTATATACATACCAGTGACGCATATAACACTGATTTCATGTATGCAGAATACTTATTTTATAAATGATGGTAATGTTTAACCTCTTCTATGCCAGCCAAACTTTACAAGGTGGATACCTGTAGGCCAGCTATTTTTAAATGAGAAAAGCCACATTAAAATAGGCTTAAAATCATATAAATCTGTGAAAACTCATCAAATTTACATGTTTCTCAAGTTTTCCATTGGCATTTCCACACTAAAATGTTATATATTGTTCTGACAATACATGCGAATAAAAAACAAACAAATCCATCGAATGAAATTACACACACTACTTATCAAAAATAATAAGTGAAACACTATTTTCGCTTGAAACAATTCACTAGGAATGTTCCCACATGCATCGTCTGATAGGTGACGCGATGACCCTTAATGACATGTAACAAACGTCAAACTCAATGCTTACTAAAATTGCTGATTATGGTTAATATATCGATATTTGAGGTGCGGTAAAAAATTTACCAACTTCTCAATATATGGTAAAATACAATCGTATAAAATAAAAGTCGAAATACATTTCTGATGGATTCATGACGTTGAAGAAAATTGGTGAGTTAACTCGTCTGTGACACGCATAACGTTAATGATATGAAAAATATAACATTAGAAAATAAGTGGTTTTGAAATGATATTGGAACAAAATTTGCAATTATTCTTATTTATGTGCGATTCTTGAAAAATTTAAAGACATCAATGCGGCCCGTGGGACAATTTGAGTTGGCTAGGCCTGGTTAAAGTAATAACCATCCCTTTTTGCGATTGTTTTCCATTAGTTGATATTATATCCACTTTCCATGCCTCTATACGTTCCTGGTTATTTATATGTGTATACTTGACGATTATATTGATTTGATCCTAAATTGTCAGATTTTTTTCAATTGAAAAAGTCAGATTTGATTCAATTTTAGCTGTCAATGTAGCAACATCTACTTTTTTGAGCGTCTACCTGACCATTTGTCCTGTGCCCAGATGTCTGGTTACTGTATTGATAATAGCAATCTATTTTTCTAATTTTTTTTGTCTCTTGGCTATTGGGGAAACAATCTATTAAATAATATATTTTGGTGTATTTTTTTTTTTTCCCAGAAAAGTTTTTTTGGATGCCCTTTTCCGCACGGGTACTGGACCTTCCATCGCAGTGGTGGTAGAGTTAGTGAAAAGTAATGAACTTACTTCTCTGCAAAAAAGATTGGCTTTCTCATCTCTCACTACCGTTCGACATGTTTCTAAGGAGTCTTTGAAAGCTGTCACTGTAAGTAAATACTTACAGTTTCCACATCCTGCATTTTGTATTTGAGTATTCCTTCGTTTTTATCTTTTGGTGATACAAGAATGTTTAAGAGACTTTTCTTATTTGTCCAAAATGCATGAAGTGAAAATGAAAATATTTAAACATATTAATCATTTACTAGTCCATATCGTAATGTGAATGTTTTCAGTTTGTAATTAATCTGATGATTATTCAAACGAAATGGAGTGGACACCATGAAAGTATTTATTCATAAGATACATAAATATCAAATAAATTGTTATCATCGAATTTATTTTAAGATTTTTTTGATTTAACTAAACAATATTGTTAGAAATTATGATTTTTCTTTTACAGGAATTAATGGATGTCCTTGGACTACCAAATGAAGTGTACTTTGGAATCGGTGGCATGGCTGGTGCGTATTGCCATGAAAACGCTTGTCAGGAATATGATATCTCTAAGAGTACTGAAATCGCCGCCATAACTGCTAAAATGGTTGCCAAAATAGGCGACTGCAAAGTGAACAATAAGGAAAATGAGAATATGGTATGAAAATTTTAATGTTATATAGGTATATTTGGATAAGTTAAAAATTCTTTAGATTAATAGAAGAATATTGTATTGTATTGACTATTGTCAGCTTTAGTTGTTTTACCACTTAGAAAACTTTTAATGAAGGCTATTTTGTAAACTTCAAACATTATATCACAACGAATTTTGGTCAGAAACATAGAGTGGAAATTTTCAGGAAAGGGTCTGTTTCCATTTGCAAAAATTTTAGATGGTTGTCACTATAGCCGCAAGCTATGTAGTCTGTATTCTGAGCCAGAAAACATAAACTTTTATAAAAATTTTATGACAATGACGCCAGTGAGATGGGGCGCATCATTTGAAAGAATCTTTGGAGAAGTTGCCCATTATTAAACACTCAATGCTAGAGTTTACTTTAAATATTAATAAATTTAATACTGTATTATAAACTTTGAATAACAAGTTAGCATTGCGGCTGTTGGTATATTTTTTTTCGATATGATAAATAGTCAAGAGAAATTATATAAATGGGGTTACATAATATGTTATTGTATGATTCTGTTCATATGATTTCTTAACAGCAGAAGCTTAGTTTTTTAAATATAAAGTAATTGTAGACAAAAAACTATTTCTGTGATCATAGTTTCATATTAAACAGTTTTTCCTGTATATTTTAAGTCAGTTAAGTTGTATTAATAATGAGATTTGGTCGTATCTATGGTAGAATGGACAAACATGTGCACTTGTAAAATGCTCAGAATGAGAGATTACAGTTTTGTGTGCTATGGCTACATAAAATATTTTAATGTTTTTAGCATTATTAAGTATGGCACATAGATCTCAAAAAGGTTGAGTAATCGGTTTCATAAGCAATTCTCATGAAAAAAAATTTATCTAAAAATAAATCTTAAGATTCTGGATATACTTTTAATGCTTTGGAGGCGAAATAATAAAACAATGCGATGTATTATACTGATGTTTAAGTTTTATTTATGTTTTAGGTTATCTCGATATTGAAAGGCTTGAAGAATATGAACCACATTCAAAAAAATGCCGTAGACGCAGTCATCGAATGCGCCTCCAATTTTGAGGTTCTACCGAGAGTGAGAGTAGCCGCTATTGAAGCTTTGAGTGCGGATGTCTGTGTTGAAAAGGTATGAAAAAGTAGATTAATCATATAGATGTGTACAGCAAATAGTGTTTATTACTGCTAGGAGTGGCTCATAGTGTTTGTTCTGGAAAATGCATTAATTTTCATATTTTGTTTATTCTGGTTCTGTGTTGAAACAATTTGTTGATGTATAATGAAAAGATATTTATATTTATTCAAAATCTAAAAAGACATTTTTTGAGCATTCTGAATATGGCAGCATTTGTGTTTTGTGTTTATATATATGTTTAAATCGTCAAATATTTTAGAACCTATGTTTAAATGGATTCAATATTTCATATTATTGTGTATTTCCATGACTTCAGATATCAGCTGCGACATTTGCCATTTTGAAAGATGAGAATGAAGACTCAGAGTTGAGGATCAAGGCTTACCTGTCTTTGCTGAATTGTCCTAGGCCAAAGCTATTTACGATTACCTGGAGAATGCTACATTCTGATACACCAGTGTACCAAGTCTGCTCCTTTCTGACATCTTCCATAAAGAATATCCAAAAGTCTACTCTCAGTTCAACTAAGGATCTTAAGGATTTATTCGAGGACTTCACCTTTAGTAAGGAATGCCCACTGGACCCAAGGTCAGTTTGATATTATTGTTGAAAATTATTATTAAAATATTGACCAGAGAATTTCATTCATACATCCACATATCATGAAAGAAATAATAAGGAGGAGCCAATCATGTTGATAAATTATTATCCTTGGTCGGATGTTTGTAATCATGAAATAATCGCAAGGAATAATGATTATACCAGCAATTCTAATTATTCGGATCATAGTTTATGCCTGTGGAAATATTTATGTTTTGGCTTATGTTAAAAAAATCACATCAAATGGTGCAAAAATAACATTGGCTTTACAAAAAATTTTATACATATCTTTACTCAATTGATTTGAAGCTTCTACTGAGGATTTTGGTTATCGTGTCTTAAACTAAAAATTTGTAATGTTTTCAACACATAAGAAAAATAAAAAAAAATTATTAAAATATACAAATGAATATTTTTTTTAGGAGATATTCTCAAGCATATGAAAGTGAATATGAAGATGAAGACCTAGGAATCAATGGTGTGGTGGGATCTCAAATTATTTACTCACAGAACTCATTCATTCCACGATCAGTCACTTTAAATCTTACAGCAGATATCTTCGGGAGCAGTGTTAACTTACTCGAGGTCAGTAAAAACATAAACCAACAGTTAAGTAAATGTTGTCAGACATGAAACTATTATATGGTTACAGAACCATTTTTGTTAACGATGTTTGGCTTTTAATTAATTTTTTGATTTGTGTTTTTTTGTGTGATATTTTGAAGTTTTATGAGAACATAATTTGATAAGAAAAATTATATGATTTTTGATGTAGTTTTACAACAAATATGTTCTCTAATCAAATTAAAGTTACCCTGGCTTAAGTGATCAAAATATAGAACAAAATACATACTTATGCTGGATAATTTCAAATCAGTTGATTTCGTGAATTAATAACAGTTTTTATTTAAATGGCTCTGATAGTTGCTGACACATTCATTCAATGATTCTAGAATCACTTACTTACTAGTAAGTGGTTTTGCTGAAGTTTTTGACACTATAACCAGTTTCTTTTTTTAACTGACAGCTCGGCGTTCGTCAAGGCAATCTGGAAAGAGTCTTGGAGGAGTACTTTGGACCACGAGGGCTCTTCAAGACGACTTCGCCTCAGAAGATTTATGATGACCTAAAGCAGTCAACCAGTAACTTGCATGAAAAGATTCAGAACAGGATGAAGGGTCATAAGACAAAGAGGGATGTTCAAAAAGAAATCGCTGCGCTCAGTGATAAAGTTAGTTTTTTAATCCCTATATAACAATAAACGCAAAACCAATTATCAGTTAATTAATACTTTATAAAAATTTAAGTAATAAAATTACCATACATAAATATTCTTGTGATTGAAACTATTGAGAAGTTTAATTTGTTTTAAAAAATATTATATTTGAACCCTCCAGTAAAAGCTATTTTCCGGTGGCACTATGACTGATCTTCAGTTATACAGAAATATATAATGAGCTTTTGTCTGTTATCTGTTATCTGTTATCGTGGCCCTACTAATTCAAATTTGTATAAATAACTTCAAAATACTAATGAGGTTGACATGCAGCCATAATTTTCAATAAAAGGCAATCACACAACTTCACTTTAGCTATAAAACATTTTATGTGAGATGAATGAGATATTTTTGTAGTATCATTATGATCTCTCTGCGTACTCACATACGTAATTGTGTACTAGTCTTCATTTCTACTATTTTAACTTTTTGCACTTGAATGCTGTCAAATCATAGTTCACACTATTTCGATTATTTATTTGTATTTACATACATGTATTTGTTTTCTTCTCAGTTTTTCCATTTATTTCTTAACCTAAAAATTTCAAATAAAAGTGGAAAAAAGTATTTTAGCAGATGTCGATATTTCTAAATGACCTTTAATTTATAACTTTATTTAAATAATATGATATTGACAGAAAAATACCGCAAAAGATTTATAATACCATATAAAATTTCAAGGATCTTTTTTTTTGATAATTTTTTTATTCTTGAAAGCATAAAAATAACTTCTAATATAAATAAAGCAAGTATTCAAATATGTAAGTGTGCTGTTTCTGATTAAGGATTACCCATAATATTTATAAACATCATCAATAAATAAAATATGTGATGGAAAGCCATTTTAATAAGGTATGTATAGTAACCTTTTCTTACTATTTTTTAAGCTGAAGATGGACAAGGAAGTTTATAATGGTGTGGACATTGATGTGTTCCTGAAATTGTTTGGATCAGAAAGTATATTCCTGTCACTCGGAGATGATCAACGTTTTTCAATGGAGTCTCTCATCGACAGAATTTTCGATGCGGTAGAAGGTGGCATTAGTGGAGCCCAGAAGTTTTCTGTAAGTAGAGCTAACTCTTAATTCAAGTAATATGCCAGCAAATATTGGGACCATAATAACCATATATTTGTGAGCTAGTTTCAATCGACAAAATAATAATTTTAATTATCAGTCATGGAGATATTTTTAGTATGAAATATTTATAAGAATTTAAAAAAGACATTCTAAAACATTGTAATCGATTAGAAAGACCATTTGATTGTGACCAAAGTGACTAACGATGAAGTTTTAATTGGTTTCATAAAAAAATATTTTGTCTATTAGTTTGTAAAAAATTGAACAGCTAATATTTCCATAAATAATTGAATAGCCAACAAATAGTCTAAAAATGTCAGTATTGTGTATGCCAAAAAGTGGTGTATTAATTATTGAATAATGTTTCAGTATGAAGTCCGATCTCATATGCTGTTCATGGACTCAGAAATGGAATACCCTACATCATCAGGTCTGACTTTGAAGATCTCTTTACAAGGAGCATCTATTGCAAAACTCAACTTTGGAGGTAGTTTTGACATGAGGCAGATCTTCGGAGATATGCTGAATTCCAAGTGCAATATCGATCTTGTCCCAAGGTTAGAATTTCACCTGTGAATTAGTAGTAGAATGTCATCAAAAAATTGCAAAAAACTCGTCAATAATTATTAATAGTGGCTGAAGATTTTTGAAAATAATTGATTTAAAATTCAGTGTATACATTGTGTGTCCTAAGTTGGAAATACCAAAAAGTGAAAAAAAATATTTGTGAACAGAAAAGTACATAAGGCATGAATTTTAAACTTAAATTATTTATATTTCCTTTTCATTAATATTATAATCAGTTCAGTTATTTTATTTTGTTGATCGAGATTTCATTCAAGAATCATGCAAATGCATCCTTTGGGTAAATTTAATCCAGATCCTGTTGTCAATAATAACATAATATTAATTTCAATCACTTTTGATCAAACCTCTCTTAATATCAGTCAATATTTTTTCATCTTGAGATCAAAATGAACATTTGCTGATACTTTAGTAGGTATGCATTATTGACATTTTATTTCCTTCTATTTGATTGCGAATTTCATTGCATAGATATTTTTTATTATTAAATCATGATTGAGAGATAGCAATGGTGATAATAGTTTTCTTAATGTTTGTATTTCAGTGCAAATGTTGAAATCACTACAAGAATAGCATTTGACGCAGATGTCTTCTCTACCGGCCTTAAGGTCTCCACTAACATGCATACGTCTACTGGTGCTCAAGTCACTGCTAAGGTAAATATATTTTGCAGTTCCCGCTGTGAGTATAGCTACAAAGTTGTGTACAGAGAGTTATGACTGAAAGCATGAACTCACCCCGCCTGGCTATTCTATGGAATATTGAAGATTTTTGCGAAGGAGTTGTCGAAAGAGGTCCTACAAGGCAACATAACCACTATTGGTACTTATAATGGTCAAATCGAAATGATTTTTGTTAAAATGCTAAAGAATAAATAAATAATTTATTGTAAAGACCCCCACATAGCAAAACTCCTTTTATCTGGCTCTTCAATTCAAATAATTTATATATAATGTTATCTGCATTACAATAAATTGTTAATATCATATAATTTTCGTAATTTCTCTTGTTCACTTCACTTGTAAATAAAATTTACTACAAATATTAAATGTAATTTATGTTTTTTAGCTCCAAAACAATGGCCAAGGCTTCGACATCAATGTTGCTCTTCCGAAAGATGAACAGCAGATCATATCTCTCACTAATGAGGCAGTCTTCTACACTACGGTGAGAGGAGACGCCGATATCGAGAAACCTCTCAAATTCAACAACATAATGTGAGAAAAGAGCTTATATCTCTATATCTGCATATACATTTATTCATTTCTTGCTTGCTGAGTTTTTATTGTTTCAAAAGGTCAAGTGCTTTTCTAACCATGTTAAATATATTTTGTATCGAAATAACATATTATAACTAATATGCTAAAATTAATTCTATAGGCTATTCTGAATATTTAACATAGCATTGCTTGTGTATCTTGTCTATCAACGCCGTTTATTATTCGCGAGCTTACGTTTACAGAATTTAATGGTTATAAATTAAGTTCTTTTAATTCAGTTCGGATTAATGAAGCCGAACTGAATTGTTTTAACTATTCTGTGGCATGAATCTCCAAATGGAATTCATTATCACTGTTGGTCTGATAAGTAAAAATAATTATTAAATTTTTTCTTTTGACAGGCTGGCTGGGGAAACAGAATGTGATGATGAATATGTAAAATCATTAGGATTATCATTGTGCACAACGGGAGTTGATCCCGAATTCTTCTTGAATGATACCAAAAATGATGGAAGACCTCAATTTCCATTCAATGGACAATTCACTTATAAACTAAGTGTTCGAAAGGAGATGCTTGAAAGTTTCCATCTGTATGGAATGAGTGGTAATGAAGGGCCTAAAAATTTCTGGGAATTGACATTCGATGCTCCAGGTAATATTCATTATTATATGATGGCAAATATGTGGACACAGTTTTAATTTTAAGAATCCTCCCTCACAAAGAACAATCTGAGAAGATAATCTTCACATTATGGAGATGCATACTTTCTAAAAATATAACTTATTGACACCTGAAAATATTGAATCAACAAAATAAAAATCTTATTTGGTTTCATATTATATAAGAAAGTATATATTTTAATTTTAGAATATTTTTTATGTTGAATGATTTTTCATTGCATTACTTTAAAATTAGTAAGAATGTCATACATTTTTTTACTTAATAGAGTGGTTATTTAATAATATAGGCAGTTAGTAGAGAGAGATGAAGAGTAGAAGATGAAGAGGAGTGGTTCTTTTTCACTAAATAGTAGAGAGTGGAGTCGAAAATTAAGAAGAACAATTGCTTATCATTTTCTGTCCTCTTTTATCAATTGGTGTTCCATGCAGGTGTCCAATTGAGAGTAGATGATAAAAAGAAGAGATGCGAGTAAATGGTTTATTGCGCATCAAACGTGAGGAATGGAATTTTAAAAATTTGCTTTAGATTCATATGAAATATGTTAAATTTTAACAATAAAAGTGAATTTAAATTATTTTATATTGGGTGGGCTACATTCTGTGGAAGAAAAGGGAGCAGCGAGTGGAAAGCAAATAATCACTGAGTCATTGAGTTGATTTCATGGAATATGGAAAACTATAAATATTTGGCGAGCGATTGTAGCTAAATAATTTATTTATATTTCAGGTGCTAGCTATTCACGGAAGGTGAGTGGACGAGTGGAGACCTCCAATACAGAGGGTAAATTCACTTTGTCAGCAATGCTAGACTCTCCGGAAAGTAGAGCCAATATCTCATTTAGTAAAGAATATATTGAGAATATTCACATGATATACAGTCTCAATATGGTCAATGATGACGACATCTACAATGCTGAAATTGGATTAAGGATAATTAATATGACATCAACACGAGTTATTTTCGAACCATTTTTAGAAATATCTGCTCCCAACATAAGCCCAGTCAAGCTGGAAGGTACGAACAGAATTACAATATTTAACAAATAATCAAGAGAAAGCCTGTAGAGATATTTAATACATTAATAGCCTTGGTTGCGTTGTAATACATTGGTTGCAATTTTTGCTGATTTTTGCATAGATTTGTGAGAAAATGTGGAAAGTAAAGTGCAGTATTTTGCAGATATGGCATATTAGCCAGGTTGATTTTGTATGATACGTACATAATCTGCCATTCTTGATGCTCATTGGGAGAGCATCAAATTGCCCGTTTCTTTGATGAAATATTTGTTTATATTGCGTTTGGTGACGATTTATCTATAGTACCTTTTTTATCCAACAAATAAATATGTTATGGAAAAATACCTACAATTAATATATTTATAGAGATAATCACAAAATCAAATGCAATACAAAAAAGTGTTCGCAGTGGCAAGGACTACCAATAATGTTTTGATGCTGTTATAAGTTTAAATAAAATTATTTACCATGGTTCAATATTTTGTAGGGGCATGTTCATTGAAATTTTTATTATTTCGAAAGGAGTTAAATGAGGGCTAGAAATCACTGAATTATTTTACAGTTCAATGTGGTCTTTTTCTGCTCTACATAATGGAATAATTTACCGATTGGTGTATGTAATAGTAAACATTTTGCTTATATCAATTATAATTTTCCAGGTCTAATACTTATCGACCGTTTTCCACTAAAATTCACATTTGATACAATACGTTTTCATGTAAGTGAGAAAGTAATCAAGTTTGATGGATATCTGATGGAAGACGAGGAGGAGAACTACTATTTTGACTTAAAGTTGGCTGAATCTGATGAGACTGCCAATTTATCTGGGAAAGTATTATTTAATATTATTGATGGATCTGGAGAGCTACATGCTGACTTTCAAAATACTTGGAATCCCCAATCAAACATTGTCTACCACCAAAACTTGAAGTACGATGTAAAAGTTAGTATTGTCAAACCTTTCAAATACATAATAAATTATACTTGCGATTGATAATGAATGTTAAGAGTTAAATAAACAGATTTCTATGACAAATGTGTGCAAATGACAAAAAAAATAAAATATGCAGGAAACTATTTTAAAGTTTTCATTAGTGAATTTTTGAATGCTGAAGTCAACTTTTTTTTCTCATTTTATTCGTTATGTTTATGTAGTATTTTTTAGACTAAAAATATATGATATAATTGTGATGACTTACATATATCATTGATATATCTATCTAGTATTTATATTAAAATAATAATAAAATTTTATTAAAAATAACTGAATGGGCATGAAAATAAGGCCACAAGATGCACAGACGCACCTGAATGTCGATACTCATGAAAGGGTTAAGTTAGGAAGATAGTCAAACATTTTTACATTGATTGACAGGTGATATGATTTTTTTCAGTCAAATCCCAAACTTTTGCAAACAACTTTAACTTTAGTTCATGGACCAGATCCAACATCAAAGACAAATGTATTTACATTAAGCTCAAAAAATTCTCAGACTTCTGGTGAGCAGCAGGCTTTCAATTCAAAGGGACGATGTAAGTAAAATATGTTTGTATTATATGCTTATTCCTCCAAATATTTATGATGGTAAATGGAGACGGTAAATTTCATTAATTCATTTTGTTACTTATCAATATCGTTTGCCACATTGTTGCAGGGAATCTGTGACCTCGTTACATCTGCCTTTACCTCTAGTTTCTCTTCAACAACTTGTTCATTATACATATACAGGATAAGGCCTACTCAACTTTTATTCAGTATCACTAAAATTCTTTCTCCATACTTCACTATCTTTTGTGAAACATATATCTGTTGTAGAATCATTTTCTAGGTGTTAACGAGCTGGAATACTTTACTCATCATTCATTGTCCACAACTGGATTCCGTACCCCTTGACTGACTATAATTGTTGCTTGTTAGATTGAAATCCAGATGAAGGAATCAAAAGAACTAAAATATATTATTTCAGGAGCATTGCTTTGCGCAATTGTATTAATTGATTTTATATCCTTTCAGAAATCATTTCACGATTATGGTTTTATTTCTGTCTCATCTCGTAAGTAAAACATAATAAAAGAGTATAAAGATTATGCTGCCGTTTTACTGAAAAGAAGTTGCAAGTCAATTAAATGATTAGAAATAAATGTTTTTTTTTAATATATATTTTAGTTTATGAAGAAGAACATGTTTACGGAAGAAACGCAATCAATACTCAATATTTTTTTTCCAGTGTTGTATCCTTTACTGCAATTGGATTATGGTTTGGATCTTGAATATGTTGAAGACAAAATAATAAATGTTTTGCTCGAAGGAACATGTATGGGTGATAAATCTACATTTGAAATCGGTTTTGATGACAAATACCGTTCGTCTAAAGAACAGAATGGAAAAATTAAGGTGAGCCTCTAATATCTCTCCTCTAGAATCTCAATTTTCACTACTTCATATTGTTGCGAGGCATTGTATTCAACACTTAAATTTATTGAAAGATTCACCAGTCGGTTTAAGCTGAGCTTGTGCGAACTGCCCTAACAAGTAATCAACCAAACTTTTGGCAGTTAACTCAACAGTTGTGAAACATTCCTAAGCGTGTCTATTTTTTAAAGATATTTAAAGTTGCTTCAAACAATATGTATTTTTTCATATAATATTTTTACTTTTCCAAATTGGCCACCCCAGCTAGTTTGAATAAGCGAATACAATATTAGTCTCAGTAACAGTTTTAACAAATTATTTTTGTATTCCTTAATAATTTTAATGATGTTCCTCTCCACATTTTAAGGTTGTATACAAAGGTAACGGATTAGAAGTCTTCGGGTCAATGGCTGATGATAATAATAGTACTTCGCATTACAAAACATATCTGATTTTATATCCGGGTGGTAAATATGAAGTGTTTGGCACCTTGAAGATGATTGAAGATGAGGGTGAGAGTGAATTTGGGGCCACTATTTGTATTCAAGTACCCGACAGACAGCAATTAATGTGAGTACATTCCACAGACTCCAATATTACTCTTCTTGCCCAGAGCTACAAGACAAAAATGATACAAAATAGCATAAACTACATGCTCATGTAAACGACAAATAAATTCGGTATACAGATCAAATCCCATTACAACGAAACTCCAAGGACCACCATTTAGATACAATTTATCATATGCCTTTGTCTGGTGCTGGTTGGTACTACTTTCCTTTAGTGCCAATTTCTTGTGGCATATATTGAATAGCCACGCATCGAAACAGATGGTGATACCAAACATTTTGTCCAAACAAAAATAGTCCAGAGTAGCATAGGTATGCCCTGGCACCTGCATGTATTATTCAATCTCTGTTAGATTTAATAAAACTATATGGCTTGTAATATATATATGTATATCTATGAGTTCTTTGTATAGTTTCTCAAAGTTTCAATGTAACTATTTGTAATACACTAAAATATATTAATAGTTTATTTTTGATTTATCTATGATATTGTAAAGAAAATTTTGAATTCAAGAAAAACTCACTACCTAGATACAGTTTAAATCTTATTCCAATTTTATATGCATTTAAGACTACATCATATTATTTTATAATTGATTTACAAATGGCTGGAAATGTCTTTATGTTTTCTTTGATAATAATACATCTGCAAAAACTGGACATAAATGTTTATTTCACTGAAAATAATTTCATGTTATTTTAGATTTGGCATGAAGTATAAAGATGTATATAATGGAGGGCTAATTTTCTCAAAGATTTCAACAAAGGATAAAATCTACTACCTCGGCTCGGCTGAAGTCGACCCAACAACGAATAAAGCCCAACTTGTTTTCTATGTATTCGATTTTATATCGATGAAATGTAATGGCGATTACAACGAAAGTGATGTTGGAATGATACTGAATATTGACATGTCTAAGGTATTAAATGAAAATGAAAATGAAAAATGTAAAATGTCAGGTTTTTGAATGTGCAAAAAATTTCTACGTATGGTATTATTTTGAATGGTAAGATGCACTTCCAATTTTTGAGAAGACTTTACACAAAGATTTTTTTAAAATTATTTATTATTAAAAAAAATAATCAGTTCAGTATATTATGCCATACTGCGTCAGTAATTAAAGATTGTTTCAATAACTTCAATTATGTATAATGATTCATATTTTGATGTTTCCTTCAGATAATGAGAAGCATCCAATTTTAAGTCGATTTTTCTTTGTAAACAGGTTGGATTTTAATTCCAAAAAATGGTAATTTCATTCATAATATAAAGATCTTGAAATTATTGTTAGCAGTGGTATTTGCACTTATTTACTTATTTATACCAGGTTTGCTCCCAAAGTGGAACATATAGATCTAAACAGCGTATAGATATCCACTCCGAAGGTGGAGTATATGAATTTTGCAATACGGTGGTGTCTTGGCAGATTATTTTTCACGAGAATCGTTTGTCAGACAATTGCTCAATCCAATGGGCATTCAGTCCTGTATTTTTCGATTTTTAAAGTCCAGCAGATGGGGAATCGAACCCGTATTCCCCAGATTGCTAGGCTACCAACTAATGCTGGCAAAATATTTTTACTAGGTGGATGAAGTCTTACAGCTGGAACTTAATGTTACGTACACCGAAGAAGATAGGAATGGACAGTTAACAGTTTATACAGACTACAAAAGAGACAGGAGTAAATTTTATAAGCTGGTCTCGACTAATAAAATATTCGAAGAAGGCTTTAAATCCAGGTAAAGCTGAAAATATATAATAATAATATAGATGAGTATTTTTTGTCTGTGACATTTTTTTCACATTTAGAAAACTATATTTTTAGTGTTAAAAGTAGTATAATTATATTCTCTAGAGCATTATAGTAAATAATAACCTATCAAATGTACAATATAGATAATTCTTTCTGTCAAATACACCATATATAGCACTCGATGGTCTTCTGAGACACTATAATCCTATCAGTCAGAAGAAGAGTACTTTAATGGACTTTGAGAAATTAATATTTCACCTAATGCTTACATATTTTGTTTTCAGCAATTCATTATTCTGGGAGAAAAATGAAGCTAAATTTAATATGATATATAATACCACTGGGGACATATGGGATAGCAAGAAATCACTAGATGTGGAATTTGTTGATCCGCCTGGAAACGTTTACATGACTCAGTACTTACACCATAACATACATGACATGGTAACAATTCTTGAGTGTACAATAAGAATATTGCGTTAATTTTGATATGAACACTAATGAGAAGGAATCAATGAGAGGTCATTTAAATTTTTAAATGCTAGATATGTTTTTTGATATTGCATTAAATACCGTCCCTCTTGGTTGTATTCGTAAAGGCTTCAAAATTCTTCTTCTCTCCAAATGGCATCTTCAGGATTCCATGTCATACGTTAATGACTTTAACTCTTGTTAAGATTCCAGAATGTCGGACTCTAAATAAATAAGGAACCAAATAAAGTTAAGTTCTTCCGAAGCATCCGCAGCATTTTTTTCAATGGGTTCGATTGGTGATGCACGACTTTTGAATTACCATATATGTACTCTGTTCTATAATATCTGAAGTTTTCTATCAAACCACCACCACCACCAACCACCACCACCAACCACCAACACCAACCACCTCACCTCTGATATTTGATTCAAACATCTGTTTCTAAAGCTCAGTATATGATTTTTCTGAATCTTTGTGTTAATCATATTTTTATAGGTTGACAGTGCCACCTATGATATGCTAATGCAGAGAATCGATAGCGAGACTGGTAAATCAAGAAAGCTGACAGTAAAAGTCAAACTGGATAATTTAGAATCATATCATAGCACTGGAAATCTAACATTCAAGACAGAGTTTGTAAAAGAGAATGGTGATGGCTTTACATATTTGTTGAATGGAAAAAAGGCATATGAAAATATCAGAGATGAAATAGAAATTGATGTATGTATAATATATAATATTATAATAGGAATATAAAAGTTAAAATGGGTAATTCATGAAATATTAGGTTACTGTATTGTAATTTTTGGAAATACTCTAAAGTTTATGAATATAAAACAAAAGGAAGCATATTCAGTTGGTTAGTCACTAGCGGCCTGGTCTGTAATCCATTTTCCTAGTTCCTTTAACCAGTTGTAATTTATATAATCAAAATCCGGTATAATTTTGTTTGAATATTATCATAAGAAACCTAAAAAAATCTCATTTTAATTTATTGTAAAAGTATAGTTAGTTGTATAGATAGAAAAAGCATAAAATGTACAAGAAATTAAGCATAGACATCTTCTATATGACGTATATATGGTGCAAATCAAATATTTATTTGAAAGTGCACACATTTTGGAAATAATTATCTTCAATTTGGTAAATTTGTAGACTTCTCTTATGGGAACTTTGGTGACCACAAAATGGAACTACTACATGTGGGCTGATTGCTATAATACCCCATATGATGATGAGGAATTCAATTTTAACTATAAAATTAAAACCAATTATGGTGCTGACACTACATTTGATGCAAAGGGTAGATACTCGATGGATATAGATGACGAAAAGATGTAAGTCTCTCTTCACTTCATTATGCATTACTCTTTGCCACACTATGTATTTATGTCACTGACCACTCAAAATTGTAATTATGGCATGTTAGGGCTTCACTTACACTTTTAGGAGCTTGCATGATATAATAGATTTTAATTTTACCCTAGTCAAGTAATTTAAAAAATATATGTAATTATTAACAACTAATAGAAATGAATTAAAATTGATTTTTAAGAGAAGATTAAATGGAATTAATATCATCAAGTTGCATACAAACAATTTAAAGCCGGGAGTAAGTAAACATATTTTAATCAGCGTACTTCATGATACTTTAGAATCATTAATCATAAAAAAAATAGTGAAATAAGACATAAATTGGAGAGAGTGCGAGGAGAAGCCGAGACCCACTCCAGCCAGTAACACTTCTATGGTGATGGTAATGAATAGCCAGCTGATGACACATTGTCGCCTCAGTGCTTATTTGTTCTATATATATGGGATATACCATATATATATAGAACAAATAAGCACTGAGGCGACGACATGTTAATCACCTGATCGCCACGGGCTGAAATGAAATTAACATCCATACGCCACGCATTTCCAAAAATCAATATAAAATACATAAACTTGAAATAAATATATAATGGATTGTTATATTCACATGATAAGCATAGAAACATCAATTGTATTAAATTTTCGTGGAAAACTATGATATTTTTTTCACTCAGGGTTGTTACTCAACAGTATTTAATTATTTTATAAGAGTTTGATTATTGATATAAATTTTTACGTAAGTCAAATTAAAAACCGTTCTTGATTTTTTCTAATTTAATTTCAATAATTTTCTCAAGCTCTAAATCATCCTCGTCTTCAGATTCTTGTTCCGGATTATTACGATCATCTTCCATTTTGAAGTTGGAAAAATACAATAATACTAATTACACAATATATATCTTTATAACTTCTTTGAGGAAATATAAAATTTATGGGAAATTCACGAAATTGTACGACAATTTTCTAGGCAAAATAATAAGATGTACACATCAACGCGTTCGATATAAAACTAAAAATATATAATATGTGTGGAATGACAAAGATTCGCTTATCTCTCGAGTGATAAAGATAAGCATTCCTGTATAATACCTATTGAAAAAACCACAATAAGCAAAAGACATTGATTGCTTAAGCATTTCATTAAGCTAATAAAGAAATAATTAAAAAAAACACGCACAATGCATATTATTTTTAATTACATGCATGTGACACTCCTGAGAGCTTCTATCATCATATCTTGCTAATTAATTAGTTGTATCAATATTTTAGTGAGTTCATTTAACTATTCAAAGGCATCATTCATTGAAAAAATTTTGTAAGAAATGTTTTATATTGATCTATAATTTATTTTTTAGCTACTCAAATGCCATTGACGTCAGCATACACCTTCCAATTGAGCACTTTCATACTATTGTAATCTCATCAAAGGAAGACTACAATCAGACTAGCAAATATACTTATGTAAGTGATCATGAGTAAATTTATTTTGCAGTTGCAATAGTTGCATCTCCATTTACTAGAATAGATGCTAAAATGGTTGAACCCAATTTCACTGCACATTTTATAGATTACAATTGTACTTGTGGTAAATGAGTCATTGGTAAAATAGAAATAATAATAAATCACTTGCTACTTCTCCCACTGCAGTAGGTTCTATACAAAAAAGCATTTCCCACCATATACTATGAAATTAAGGAGTATTCAAAGTGCGAAAAATAGCAGTTATGATAATTAAGCTCAGTAAGTCAAAAGTCGACCATCTATTCTCATGCTAAATACTTGTAAAAGAAGTAATTCTAAAAAATATCTTTTCCCCAAATAATTGGAGCCGTCATTCGTTCTATTGTATCAAAAATGATTTGTAAAACTTAAAAATATCAAGCACTCGCAAATTAGTTATCCTGTCAGTACAGTAGTCACAAATTATAATGTTTGTATGCAATGGCTGGATTCTTTACAAGATGATTTTGTCGCAAAATGTTTCCCTTTTTTGCTACAATATTTTTTTTGCAAACTTTTGAATGAATGCTTTATTTTTAGGGCGATTATTGTTAAGCATACTACTTGTCTATCAAAAATGATGAGAGAGTATGAATAGATATTAATATTTATTAAATACATAAAGTTAACACTTTTAATATATATAATAAATTACGACATAAACTATATTCTTCCTACTCTTATAATAAGATATTGAATATAAGTCAGCACATCATATCTAACAAATGTCTTGTGTGTAACAAGTGGAAAGCTGCTAACTCCACTTTCAGCAGAAAACTAAACTTATTTAAATATTTCAAAAAAACAGTCCAAGAAAATTTGAATAACTTTGTTGGGCTCTCAGACCTACACTGCAAAATATATAACTCCGCTATTTTGTATTCATATCTGTCAAAAGTATGTTGTTCGTAAGCAGCACTTCAAATAAATCATTTAAAAGGTGTATTCTTTTATCAAAAGAATTGCAAAGATAAGTCTGCTTAAAGCGTTGATTTTATTAAATAGAATAAATTAACAACTATGGTGAATATCGTTTATCATAAAAATTACGTGATTTTATACATTCATAATTCTTCCTTGCAGTTTTGCATATATAGTATTATCTTTGGTGTATTTACTTTTTTTATCTGGGATAATTAATAAGCAATGATCTCATATTTATGAGATTATGAATATATTACACATTTTTTCTTAAGATATTTAATTATTATGGTAGTAATAACATTGCTGGGTATTTATTTTTCTGTCTTCTTGTGAGCAAAATTTCTTGATATAATATAGAAACTAAATGTAATAATAAATTTCAGGAGCAGGCTATTAATATATGGTCGTCAACCAAGATTTCTATAAATGACATCAACTATGGGTACAATCTCAAGTATCTGCAAACTGATGAAGATGTTTTCGTCAATTGTGGTGTTGAACTTCCAGAGCGCTCACCGTTTAGGATTGGCATGGGCACGAAAAAAGCGACCGACGAAGAAGGTATAGAAAATAATCTGTTATTAAAAAGCTTAATTTATACTGATACTGTATTTTTGTCAATTCATGAAGTTTTTGAAGTATCATTTCGTATGACTCTATTGTTCAACCCTTCATTTGACAAAATCTGTTAAATCTACTTTTGTTATTGTCTTTATTTGTAAAAAAAGTTAGATATGATGGATCCGATGTTATCAATGAAGAAACTTTTGAACACATATTGATTGCAGTGGTGTGGCACGTATTGTCTAGACTCTAGAGCATTGTTGTTCAATACCCACAGACTAATAAAAATAGGAGAATTGTTTTTAGACCAGTAATGGGGAAATAAAAACTTTTATTCGTCTGATATGTATTGGTCAATTTTCTGTTTTAGTTTATAAATTCTAGTCTAAATGAAAATACATTAATTAAAATAACCTCAAACTGATAAGAAAACAAATTTAGTAACCGTAGCTGTAGGGTTGTTTTAGAAGGACGAAGTGCCACATTACCATTCATTTAGTTTCTCTGTGTATCTTTTATTATTGTTTTAATTGAAAAAGACTCACACAAATAGGTAATTGAAAATACATATGACCAAAAATTTTAATAAAAAATTGATTTCAGGGAATCTTCATAATAAAGCTTCATTCTTGTTAATTTACACACAAGTATACGAGGGCAGTCCGATAAGTACTACCGATATCGGTCGGTGATTCGATTCTTGTCTCTGGAAGGTAAAACGCGCAGCATAATCAAAGAGCGCTTGGATGCTGTGTACGGTGACTCTTCTCCTTCGATGGCGACTGTCAAAAATTGGTTTAACGAGTTTCAATGTGGTCGCACGTCGGTTTTTGATGAGCCACGCCCAGGTGCCCCGAAAACGGCTAC